>PVLD010008016.1:0-87193 GCA_004027595.1 Dinomys branickii
TTTTTGTTTTTTTTTTTTTTTTTTTTTTTTTTTTTGCGGTACTGGGGATCGAACTCAGGACCCTGCGCTTGCTAGGCAAGCCCTTATTCCACTGAGCTATATCCCCAGCCCTCCTCCCTTCTTTGGGCTCTTGGTTTGGCTTGTTGCTCTTTTTCTAAGAGTTTGAGGTATATCATTAGGTTATTTATTTGCTCTCTTTCTGTTTTCTTTGTATATGGGTTCATTGCTATAAATTTCCCTCTGAGGACTGCTTTCATTGCATCCCACAGATTCCGGTAGGTTGTACTTGCATTTTCATTTATTTGTAGGTATTTTTTAATTTCTTCTTTAACTTCTTGTGTGACCCATTTGTTATTCAGGAGGTTGTTGTCTAGTTTCCAAGTGTTTATGTGGTTTTTGGAGTTCTCTTTGTCATTAATAAAAATGCAGTGTTTTTAAAATTATTTATTTTTTATTTTTTTTCTTTTTGAGACAGTGTTTCACTATACAGTTCAGGCTGACCTTGAGCTCACTTTGTAGCCCAGGCTGGTGTTAAACTCACAATGATCCTCCTGCCTCAGCCTCCCCAGTGCTGGGATAGGCATCTGCTACCACGCCTAGCTTAAAATTTATTTAGAGACAAGGTTTTGCTATGCCATCCAGGCTAGACTTGAATTCATTATATAGCCTGGTCTGGCCTTGAACTCACAGCAATCCTCATGCCTCAGCCTCCCTAGTGCTGGGATTACAAGCATGTACCACGATGCTTCCACTTTTTCTAACTTTTTTTTTTTTTTTTGAGAAATGGTCTCACTATGTAATGGAGGCTGGCCTTGAATTCATCATGGAGTCCAGCCTGACCTCAAACTCATGACCATCCTCCTGCCTTGGTGTCCAGAGTGTTGGAATTACAGTCATGCACCATCATGTCCAGCTTTTTTGTTTTTATGTTATTTTATTTTATTTTATTTTTGCGGTACTGGGGATTGAACTCAGGACCTTGTGCTTGCCAGGCAGGCACTTATTCCACTGAGCTATATCCCCAGCCCAAATAGTAACTTCTTTTTTTTTTTTTTTTTTTTTTTTGCGCTACTGGGGATCGAACTTAGGACCCTGTGCTTGCTAGGCAAGCGCTTATTCCACTGAGCTATATCCCCAGCCCAGCTTTTTTGTTGTTAAACTTGCTGTTAAAAAGAAAAGGCATGGAACCGGTAGCAGAATGTAGAAAAGTTTAGTCAGATCCAATAGTGACTGCAGCTTGCAACCTACCTAGATTCACTGCAGGGATAGCAGCACGGGTGTTAGTTGCCAGTGGTTCACCTCTGTCTCTTTGTCTCTTGGACCTAAAGACACTCAGTCCAACAGCAGACCACTGCCACTGACTGCGTCATCCAGAAGCAGCTGGCCTCTTAGGGGGATGGGTCAGCCTCTAGAAGGCACAGCGGAGAGAACACAGCCACAGGCTTGGAAGGGTTCTACGGAGGGCTTTCCCATGGTGCTGTGCTCCCGGGAATGGGTACCTGGCACTGGCAGCCCAAGGGTGCAAGCAGGGCTGGTCCCACCCCCTGACAATCTCTGTGACTCTCTGGGAATTTGTGCTTTCAGCACCCTCGACTTGCCACTCTGGGTGTCTAGAGATCCTAGCTCATGGTTTTCAGAATGGGGAAGAACCATTTTACCAGAGAACGGGGTAAGAATCCCATTGGATCTTTTGTGTTGTTTTGTTTCGAGACAGGGTCTCACCATGTAGTTCAGGCTGGCCTTGAACTCGCTTATGTAGCGCAGGCTGGCCTCAAATTCACAGTGATCCTCCTGCCTCAGCCTCTTGAGTGCTAGGATTATAGACATGCATCACCATGCCCGGCTCCCATTGGATCTTTTGTGTGTGTGTGTCTGTGTGTCTTTTTTTTTTTGAGATAGCATCTGGCTATGCAGTTCAGGCTGGCCTCGATTCACTATGTGTCATAGGTTGGCCTTGAACTCATGGAGATCTCTTGTGTGTGGGGATTACAGGTGTGTGCTACCATGACTGGTCCATACTTGTACTTTTATTGGTTGATTACAGTTTTACCCACCTTGTGACTCTGACCTATAAAACGTTCTCTGGAGAGATGACGTCAGTGGCGAACCACTCAGCACTCCTGTCTCTCAGGAGCTACTCCTGCTCCCTGTTCTTAGCTCACAGTTCCCAGCCGTGTGCACCTTGTTCCTTTGGGCATGCGTGCTCCCCTCCCGAGCGTATCTTCTCTCTCTGTCTGTCTCTGTGTGTGTCTGTCTTGTCTCTGTCTGTCTCAATAAATGGTCCTTAGAATTTATTCTTTGATTTTGGAGAATGTGGGCTCTACAGCAGGGTGGGGGTCACACCTGTCCTGTGTCGCTGGGCTTATGGGGGGTGGCCACCAAGCCTGGATTGTCCACCCTGCCCCCCAGTACTGGAGATTACATCCACTCTATCACTGAGCCACACCCTCCAGGCCTTTTTACCTTTTATTTTGAGACAGAGTCAGTCTCATTAAATTGCCCGGAATGGCCTCAAATTTATGATCCTTCTACTTCGGCCTTGTGAGTAGCTGGGAGTACAGGTATGCACCACTGTGTCTGACTTGTTTTATGTTTTTTAATAATGGCTAGACTAGAGGGGCTGAAGTGCTATTTCAGTGTGACTATGACTTGCGTTTTCCTAATGATCTATGATGTTGAACTCACTGTGGTGGACTGACAGCTGACGGTCACCTTACACCCCCCAGCTGAACTGAGTCAGCGCGGTGCTGGGTGTGGGAGGCCCAGCTGGGGACTGTTGCTGGCACCATAAGAGGCAGAGCTGGAGAAGGAGAAGGAGGCTGTTTGAGCTGCTAGAAGCTGTAGGGAGCTGTTGGTTGTTCTGGAGGAGCTCGTCGTGCTGGCTTTCCTGATGAACTCAGCTGTTTTCAACCTCTGAGGAGCTCGGGACCTCGTTGGCACTGAGAATGGCTTTGGTGCACTTTGGGGGAGCTCTGGTCCTCACTCTGAGCATTGCTTCCTGGCTCCAGAGGGGAAGATGGTGCACAGCTCAGTCTCCTGGAGAAGCTTGCTGCGTTGGCTTTCCTGATGGGAACTCGGCCATCTTGATCATCAGAGGAGCTTGGGACCTCACTGTTGCTGAGGATGGCTGTGGTACCTTTCGGGGGAGCTCTGGTTCTTCGGAGCATCACTTCCTGGCTCCAGTGCAGCCCTCTCAGCGTGCTAGCACAGCTCCTTCATCCCGCTGGCACAGACTTCCTAGATTCCACCACTGACTTTTGGGCCTTCCCAGCACAGATCCGTGAAACAGGCCTGTGTGAGCCATCGTTGTGGGCTCTGGGCCTCCAGGTGGACTCGTGAGAGGCATTGTTATGAGCTCTAGGTCTTCAGTTGGACTCATGCAGGACATTGTCATGGGATCCAGGCCCTCAGCTGGATTCCTTGGTCTTAGTGTGGACAGATTTCCTGTACTCTCTCGTACATCATTCTTTGGGTGACTACTATAAATAATCATATAAAGCATGTCCTGTGTTATATTGTTTCACTTGCAAGAATAACCCCCAAACCAACACAGTTACTATGTAGCTGGGGCTGAACTTGAATGCACAGAGATGGGCCAGGGATATAGCTCGGCAGTACAAGCACCTGCCTGGCAAGCGCAGGGTCTTGAGTTCAATTCCCAGTACAAAAAAAAAAAAAAAGAACTCAGTGAGCCTCTGGAGTGCTGGGGTTACAAGTGTGTGCCACCAGATGTGGCTAAGAAAAAACTATTTTGAGGCTGGGCATGATGGCACACACCTGTAATTCCAGCACTTGGGAAGCTGAGACAGAAGGGTTATTGGGAGTTTGAGACCAGCCTGGGCTACAAAGTGAGCTCAAGGGCAGACTGAATTGCATAGTAAGACCCTGTCGCCAAAAAAAAAAAATATATATATATATATATATATATAAACCTATTTTGAGCTGGGTAAGTAGCTCAGTAGTAGAGTGCTAGTTTATTCCATCTTCAGTAACATACACACACTTTGAAAATCATGGAGCATGTCGTGGAACCTGGGAGTATAATCACAGCATAAAGGAGGCTAAGACAGCAGGATTGATGTGAGTTTAAGGCCACCATGAACTATATAGCAAGACCCTGTCTGAAAAAACATAAAAGAAAGAAAAGAAAGGCATGCATGCATGAGCAGGCATGGTGGTACACGCCTATAATCCCAGCACTTGGGAGGCTGAGGCAAGAGAATTGTTGCAAGTTCAAGGCCAGCCTGGGCTACAAAGGGAGATCAAGTCCAGTCTGAAGTGTACAGCAAGACCCTGTCTCAAAAACAAACAAGAGGGCCGGGCATGGTGGCACATGCCTGGAATCCTAGTATTTGAGAGGCTGAGGCAGGAGGTTCACTATGAGTTAAAAGGTGAGCTCAAGGCCAGCCTGAACTGCATAGCGAAACCCTGTTCGAAAAGGAAAAAAAAAAAAAAAAACCCAACCCCCTCAAAAGAATCCCCCCACAAAATACAACAACAAAAAAGAAAAAAAGAAAAACATGGAGGATGGACTTGTTATTTATTAATATGTTCTGGAGGTAGACATTGATGGTTAAATACTACCCACATTAATTTCTTTTTGTCTTTTTTTGAGACAGGGTCTCGCTATGCAGTTTAGACTGGCCCTGAGCTCACTTTGTAGCCCAGGCTGGTCTCGAACTCATAACAATCCTCCTGCCTCAGGCTCCCGAGTGCTGGGATCATAGGTGTGCGCCATCATGCATGGCTCCACATTAATTATTTCTAGGTTTTTTTTGGAGACAGGGCCTCATGATATAGTTCCGACTGTCCTTAAACTCAGTATGTAGCCCAGGCTGGCCTGGAACTCACACGCCAGTGATCTTTTGCCTCAATCCCCCAAGTGCTAGCATTGCAGACATGCGCCCCATGCCCAGCCCCATGAATTCCTTTTTTTTTTTTTTGGCTTTTTGAGAGTCTTGCTTGCTATGCAGTTCAGGCTGGCCTTGAGCTCACTTTGTAGCCCAGGCTGGCCTTGAATTCACAAGGATCCTCTTCTCTCAGCCTCCCAAGTGCTGGGATTACAGGCGTGCGCCAACCATGCCCAGCAAGGCTGGTTTTCTTTCTTTCTTTCTTTCTTTCTTTCTTTTTTTTTGTCTTTTTGAGACACGGTCTCGCTATGATCTCACAATGACCCTCCTGCCTCAGCCTCCCAAGTGCTGGCATTACAGGTGTCCGCCGCCACACCTGGCCTCTCCATTTTTTTTTTAAGCTGTGACAGAGTTTATTTGAAAAAGTAAGTGAAGAGTGAGAGAGAAACTGGCTGTGCAGAACAAGTTTGGGCCGAGTAAAAGTAGAGAAGAAGCAAGATAAAAGTCTACCTCTGGGACGCAAGATAGGCTACCCTGAGGAGAGTCACGAGAGCCTCTTTTTCTTTTTTTTTTTTTTTTGTCTTTCTGAGACAGGGTCTCCCGATGCAGTTCAGGCTTACCTTGAGCTCACTTTGTAGCCCAGGCTCATCTCAACTCACAAGGATCCTCCTGAGTGCTGGGATTATAGGAGTGTGCTACCACACCCCAGCAGTACATTTTAAAAGGGAAAAAAGGGAATACTGTGCTAGTTAACTATGCCATTTTGTTTTTGTTTTTTTGTATCTGGATTTGAACTCATGACCTCAGGCTTAGCCTGGCAAGCATTTATGTCACTGAGCTATATCCCTGGCCCAACTGTGTCAGTTTGATCTGAGCACTCAGGAGGCTGAGGCAGGATTGTTGTGAGTTCAAGACCAGCCTGGGCTACAAAGTAAGCTATGGCCAGCCTGAACTGCAGAGCGAGACCCTGTCTCAAAAAGAGGAGGCCTCAGCAGTCACCTTGTGACTGTAGGTTTGAACTGCTCCTTTCAAACAGTGAATCCCGTCTCAGGAAAAAGCACTGCTGGCTACCTCCTCCTTTTCATTGAAGTTTCTCTCTTCATTCTGTGGGCTTCAGTTCATGCTTCAGATCCTTAGCCTTCCTGGGCCCAGGGGACCCACTTCCCTCTTCCTGTCTTCCCCACATTGCTATATCCCAGCATCTGGATGGGACTCTCAGAGAGGCTCTTTCTTTGCTGCTCACCACCCCGCCATCTCGGTGTCTCTTATTTTTAATTGTGATAAAAATACAGTGTATGGCTGGATACATAACTCAGTCTTAGAGCCCTTGCCTAACAGGCATGAGGCCCTCGGTGTCATCTCCAGCACTGAAACAAAACAAAACAAACAAAAAGAAGCCTTCTGGGTGTGGTGGCACCTGCTTGTAATCTCAGTACTCTGGGAGACTGAGGCGGGAGGATCACAAATTCAAGCCCATGCTGGGCAACTTAATGAGGCCCTGTCTCAAAAAATACTCGGGAGGCTGAGGCAGGAGGATCATCTGGAGTCAAGACCAGCCTGGGCTACAAAATGAGCTCAAGGCCAGCCTTGAGACTTGTCTCAATAAAATAAAAGTAAATTTAATTAAATTTTTAAAAAATAGAGATGTAGCTCAGTGCAGAGGAACCCTGGTTCAGTCCTCAGTATTAGCAAGAGAGAACAGAAAAGAAACCCGCATAAAATTCATCACTTTAGAAAAGGAAACTTTTATAAATGCCCACAGCCTTTGTTTCAGAAACCTACTTAGAGGACTGATCTTGGTTCTTATACAAAAATGTACATCTTAGTCGGGCATGGTGGCGCATGTTTGTAGTCCCAGAATTTGGGAGGCTGAGGCAGGAGGATCGTCACGAGTTTTGAGACCAGCCTGGGCTACAAACTGAGCTCAAGGCCAGCCTGAACTGCATAGGGAGACCTCATCTCAAAAACAAAACAAAACAAAACAAGGAACACCTATAAAAAGAAATATAGTGTTGCCTACCTCATCAATGCAAAGTGTCACGTGGAAGTTTCTACTGGCAGCAGAAACCCCCGCCTGTTGACATCTGAGCCTCCAGGATGCTAACCTGTGAGCCATGCTGCAGTGTCCCACGGCCCCACACATTGTCTGGTATTTCACTTTGGGGTTGTCACTAACAAGGCAACTTTTGGGGAACCTCGCTTTTGGTGGTTACCAATCTCAGAAGTGACCACCAGCTTCTCACAGAAATTCTTCTCTTCACTCGCCTTCCCTAGCTCAGTGTGCATCAGGCCTGTCTGCTCTCTGTGGATGGCGCTGATTCTCACGACCAGAGTTTGTTTAGTGTCTGCAGTGGGTGCTGAACCAGAAAACGGTTGTGGTATTCTATACGGGGGCACTAATTTCTCCTGGGACCCACAAGAATCTGCACTTTGTCATTAAGGCTGTCCGTAAGCTTCCCAGTTCTCACCTTCAAGGCATGTGGAAAGAGAGCCCATCTCTGACCTCTTCTAAGTATGGCTGTGACTGACTAATAAAACGTGGGACTGGTCCCATGCTGCTTGTGAACGGAGCTATAAGTCAGTGTGTGTTTCACCACATTTTCCTGCTTCTAGTGATAATCACGAACACTCACGTGGGGGGTGGAGCCTTCTCCTCTGCCTTATTCCTTGAGTGACAAAGAGCAGACCTCCCTCCACCACTGGCCAGCACTGGACCTCTGTGGTTACAAACTGAAGTGCTGTTACACAGCACACCCCAGCCTATGCTGACACGGAAACGGGGAACTCCAGGGCACGCATTCAAAGTAGACGGTTCGGTTCTGAAAACAGCAATGTGCTCCCCTCCCTTGACTTCTAGCAGCTCCCCTCTGAAGCCTGAGTCATGAGCAGCTTCTGGCCCTGGCCTCTAGCCCCGTCAGCCACGGTGATTCCCAGTGTGGTTTCACGTAGGAAACCACTACTACTGAGTGATCTTAAGCCATCTTTCCAAAGCCCTTAAAACTGAATGCGCCAGCCATGGTGGTACGTGGCTATAATCCCAGCACTTGGGAGGCTGAGGCAGGAGGATCACTGCAAGTTCAAGGTCAGCCTGGGCTACAAAGTGAGCTCAAAGCCAGCCTGAACTACATGGGAGAACCCTGTCTAAAAAGAAAGTAAAAATAAAAAACCAAACAAATAAAAGAAACAGAACTATCTTTATGTATCTATCCTTCCATTCATCTATCTAGTGTCTGTGTTGGCAAAGGCGGCCTCCAACTCCTGGGCTCAAGTGACCCTCCTGCCTCAGCCTCCCAGGTAGCTGGAATTATTGGTGTGTGTCACCAAGCCAAGTTCCAAATAACACTTTCATAGAAAGAAAAAAGAACTTGCTTGGGCTCACTGATGTTATATTCCCTGAGTTTACCTATGTTTGAGGTCTGACTGTTGTCTTCATAGTTCAATGCTAATGTAGCCATATGATTTTTCTTTTTCTCTATTTTTTTTAACTAAGTTAATTGGTACATTTTTGGAACCCTTCTCCACTGTAGGTGGGAGTATAGACTGATGCAACCACTGTGGGAATCAGTGTCCAGATTTCCACAACAAGCGGCCAGGCATTGTGGTACATGCCTGTAATACCAGCACTTTGGAGGCTGAGGTGGGAGGATCCTTGTGAGTTAGAGACCAGCCTGGGCTACAAAGTGAGCTCAAGCCCAGCCTGAACTGCATAGTGAGACCCTGTCTCAAAAAGACAAAAAAATTTTAAAAACCTAGATATGGTATTGCTATATTTAGGATTTTTCCCAAGAGAAAATGGAAATCAAATTTCTGGATGAGAATTTTGTTGTTGCTATGCAAAACTAAACACATATGGCTGTGTTACTTAGAGAGCTCAAGGCCAGTCTGTACTACATAGTGAGACTCTGTCCAAAAAAACACCCTCCCCAAAAACCAACACCCTCCAACCAAAAAACAAATATGACTGGATTTGGTTAGTCTCTGAATGTTGCAGCTCTGAACAAAGGTTCTGAGCCCTGCAGACTAGACTCCAGCTCTGCCATTTACCTGTTGTGTATAGTTGAGGTGCCCAGTTCCCTGCCTCTGTAGGATGGAATTCAATCTTCTAGGGTTTTTATAAGGCTCATATGTGACAATAAAACATAAATGTGATCACTTGGTAACATGTGAGATGGGTATCTCATAAAGCTTACGAGTCAGTGGAACAGACAATAACACATGAACCTTAGCTAGGGCTTACAAAAAACTTTCATTCATTTATTTATTTATTTTGCTCCTTTTGAGACAGGGTCTCTGCAGTGGATTGACAAATGGTGATCAGTTTATAACCCTGAGATGAGCTGAGTAAGCGTGGTGCCGGGTGTGCGAGCCCCACCTGGGGACTGCTGCCAGCAGCATAAGAGGCAGAACTGGAGAAGGAGGAGACTGTTGGAAACTGGTGGAGGCTGTAAGGAGCTGTTGGTTCTGTTGGAGAAGCTTGTCACACTGGCTTTCCTGATGAACTCGGCTGTTTTCATCCTCCGAGGGGCTCGGGACCTCGCTGGCACTGAGAATAGCTTCGGTTCCCTTTGGGGGAGCTCTGGTCCTCACTCAGCATCGCTTCCTGGCTCCGGAGGGGAAGATGGTGCACTCCTCAGTCTCCTGGAGAAGCTTGCTGTGTTGGCTTCCCTGATGGGAACTCAGCCATCCTGATCATTGGAGGAGCTCGGGACCTCACTGTTGCTGAGGATGGCTGTGGTACCCTTCAAGGAAGTTCTGGTTCTTCCGAGCGTCGCTTCCTGGCTCCAGCGCAGCCCCCTCAGCCTACTAGCACAGCTCCTTCATCCCACTGGCATAGACTTCCTGGATTCCACCACTGACCTCTGGGCCTTCCCAGTGCAGATCCATGAAACAGGGCTCCATGAGATGTTGTTGTGGGCCCTGGGCTTCCAGTTGGATTTGTGGGAGGCATTGTTATGAGCTCTCAGTCCTCAGCTGGACTCATGCAGGACACTTCCATGGGATCCAGGCCCTCAGCTGGATTCCTTGGTCTTAGTGTGTGGACAGATTTCCTGCACTCTCTTGTATATCGTTCTTTGGGGGGGGCAGGAATGTAGCTCAGTGGTATAAGCGCCTGCCTGGCAAGTGCAAGGTCCAGTTTCATTCCCAGTACAAAAAAAAAAGAAAATTCTGATCTGTTCTTTGGGTGATTATTATAAATGACCATATAAAATATATGTCCTGTATTATATGTTTCCCCTTGCAAAAATAGCCTCCAAACCAACACAGTCTCGCTCTGTGGTTCAGGCTCGCCTTTTGCTCACTTTGTAGCCCAGGCTGGTCTCGAACTCTCAGCAATTCTCCTGCCTCAGTCTCTTGAGTGCTGGGAATACAGGCGAGTGCTAGGATTACAGGCATGCACTACCATACCTGGCTTATTTTTTCTTTGGTCATTGGTACACGGGAATTGAACTCATGACTTTAGGCTTGCCAGTCAAACGCTTATGCCACTGAACTATATCCCAGGCCCAGCTTTTTTTCTTTTCTTTTTTTTTTGTGTTTTGTCTTTTTGAGACAGGATTTCACTATGCAGTTCACGCTGGTCTGAAACTTGCAGTGATTCTCCTGCCTCAGCCTCTGGAGTGCTGGAATTACAGGCATGCGCCACCACGCCCAGACAGCAGCATTTAGGGACTGAAAGCAGCAGTTAACTGGTTGGATTAGTGGGATAGGCAGTGGAGTAGCACACAACAGGTCCAGGAAACAACTCTTGAGAAAGCACTCTTGCGATTCCACAAAGCTGCTGCTCTGCGAACGAGGAGAAGGACAATTCAACAGAAGCCAAGGATTTCCTGACTGCTGCTGGCCAGAGCCGCAGGGAGCTTCATTTTGGCCTCAAGCTAGCCCCTGCCAACTTGGGACTTCACACTACATTGGCCAGCGGTAACTTCCTGACAGAAAAACCACACCCACCAAATATTCCGCAGGGCCCCCAAACACTGGGGAAAGAAGCAGCGGGGGCTCAGCAGTAAGCAGCTCTCGGGGCGGAGCGAGAAGATCCAGGAGGCAGGTGAGATAGCGTCAAGGTGGGAAGCAGCCCCTTTGCGTTGGCGGCTGAGACTGGGAGTCAGGCGTGAGGCAGCGCTTGCAAGTTCAGGTTGAGCAATTTGGTCAGTTTGCGGAGCTGGGTAAATGGAGACGGTGCGCCCCCTGGGAGCAGCGTTCGGTAGTGGAGGCTGGATGACCCAGATAAGGAGGGGCGGGGGGCAGCTCAAGATGGGGGTAGCTTGGCTAGCACAGTTTTCTTCTCGCAAAAGCTCACCCTGTCCGGCATGATGGATTCCCGGGCGCCCAGAGTGGCTGGGCTGGACGAGACCTTGACAATGAACTGCCGTCGTGCGCCCCGCACCTGAGCTGAGAACTTTCGTGAACACTGTCCCCATTCCTAACTCTGCGTCGAGGTGGGTATCATGAACCCCATTTTTCAGGTGAGAAAACCGAGGTTTGGGCACTTCCCAGGGCGGGGCGGGGATTTTTTTTCTGTGACCCCCCGATGTTTCCCTGGGGCCTTCACGACTCTAAGATACGAATTTCCAGAGAGGTCTGGGGGAACCAGTGGCGGGTATGAGATGCCCAAGCCTTCCAAGGGACAACAGCATGAGTGCACTTTTGGAGAAAACTGCGCCTCCCTTGTCGCGACAGTAGTGATTACCGTCGCTTTCCTTTAAAGGCCTTCCCTTGGAATATGAAATCCTCACCACACGGCACCTAGCCATTTCTCCCTCGCCCGCACTGATCCCCACCACTGGTGACACCAATCCTTTCCTGGCGAGTAGGAACTTGGGACTACATTTCCCAACATCTCGCTGCAGAGGGGGTGGTGAGAAGAGGAAAGAGACTTCCGTTTCCGGCGGTCGCACTTTGGCGTGTCCGCGGCGATGCACATTTCTACAGCCCAAGTCCTTTCTCTGTAGCGCTCACGCGGGGACTACGTCCCCCAGCAGGCCCTGGCACAGAGGTCAAGGGGCTTAGCTGCCATCTTTACTGTAGTCCTTCTCCCCGTTTCCGCAGGGGATGGCCTTAGAGCCTGGACTACAAATCCCGAGTCGCCGCCCCTTTCCCTTCGGCGGCCATCTCGGCTGCAGGCTCCGCCCCGGCCCCGTCCATTGTCTCAGCGGAGCCGAGCTAAGGCGGCCGGAAAGACTGCAACTCCCGTCGGGCTTTGCGCCGCCGGGTGCGGGATTTTGATAGTAAGAGGCGGGCGGCGAGGCACTCAAGGTGGCTGAATGAGGCGAGCAGGAGAGGTTAGGTAGCCTGCCATCTTTACGGTAGTCTCTTTATTCTCTCGGTTCCGCCATGCTTAAGGAACAGTAGAAGGCTAGAAAACTACTATTCCCATCGCACCTCCTGCGATGGGCTGCTAGTCAGGTGCACGCCCCTCCTCCGCCATCTTGCTTGTAGTCCTCGTTCCTTTTCACCTTTCCATTGTTCCTGACGAGTAGAAATGGCAGCGGGAAGGCAGCAGATGGACTGCGACTCCCGTCAGGTACTACACACGCGGAGGGTTGTGGATAGGAGGGCGTGTGAGTGCCGGGGAAGGAGGCCGGGGCGGGGGAGAACGCCATCTTGTTTGTAGTCCTCGTTCCCTCTCCTTTTCTATGCTCGGCAACGGGGAGCCTCGGGCCAACCGGACTAACACTCCCGGCGTGCTCTGCGCCCGGTTCCGCGCGCCTTCCGCCATCTTGTTTGTAGTGCCCGCCGGCCCGGGGCTCCCCTGTTTCCGCTGTAGCGCCTGCGTTCGCAGAACTACAGCTCTCGTCGTGCCTCGCGCGCGCTCCCCGTGGAAGGCGGAGGCGGTGGAGGGAGGCGGGGGCAGGGGGCGGGGTTCCTCTGGGAGAAGGAGGGAGCAGAGGAGGAGGCGAGGAGGAGGGAGGGGAGGGAGAGAGGAGGAAGGAGGAAGGAGCTGAGGAGGGATGAGAGAGGCGGCCAGGGCCCCGGGCCGAAGCCGCGCGGGGCCGTGGGGCCAGGGGGGCTGAGACACCCCAACTGCCCCTCCCCCTTACCTGCCCCGCTCTACCCCTTCCTCCCACGCTCCTGCTCGAGGAGGGGGTTTATTCAAATTTTATTTAAATTCCTCTTTCCAGAGGGTCCCGCGCTGGGGGAGGGGAGAGGGCGGGGGCGCGCGCTGGCTGGGGGGCGGGGCCGGAGCAGCCTCCTTGGCCCCTCCGCTCGCCCGGTCGCCGCAGAGCAGGGGCCCGCAGTCCAGGGGCGGGCCCAGGGGAGGGGGGCAGGTTACAGCGACCCCCCCCTCCCCGGGAACCGGCGGTGGGCGGGACTTGAACCCCGGAAACGGCGGGGGGGCCCAGGCCTGTCCCTGGACCCCTGGGCAGTGGGAACCGGGAAGGGGCCAGTTAAAGGGCCGGGGGCTCAGGGAGAGGCGGGGCGGGTGGGGGGAGGGGAGCTGGGGCTCAGACCCGGGACTGAGCGGGGCCCGGGCAGAAGCTGAGCACCCTGCGCCCGAGGAGCCCCCGTTGGTCTGGGGAGGCTGAGGGACTGAGCCCCCCAGAGGAGGACCTCCCCCTGGAAGGGCCGCGCCGCAGCCCGTGGGAGGGCCTCGCCCCCGGCGCCCCCCATCTCCACTCGCCGCTGTCCCGGCCTCCGCCGGAGGGAGGGGCCGAGCGCCCTCGGGGGGCCGTGGACCCCGGCGTTCTGAGCGTTCCGCGCCCTGCGCCGCCCGGCCCCCCCGCTGCCGATGGCCGCCGACCCGCCGGGAGCTGCCGAGAAGGGAGAGATGGCTCCCGGGACACGTGTGAGGTGGGTTCATGCGGCTCCTCCGCACCCCCAGACCCGGGCAGCTCCCACTCCCATTCATCCTCAGCCCAGCCTCTCTCCTCCTTCCCCGCCCCTAGCCTCACCCTCCCTCTTGCTCCACGCTCATCTCTAGCCCTCCTTCCCGTGACCTCAGCCGGGAACTGGCCTTCCTTCCCAGACCCTGCTTCCCCGTACAGCCCCCTGCACCCGCCCCTGCGGTCGCCGCCCTCTAGGCCCCTCCCCCGGGCTCTGGAGGGTCCCCTGCCCCGTGGGTAGGTCCCTGGACCGGGGAGAGCTGGAGTAAGACTGACTGGGAAGAGACCCTCCAGCCTGCTGAGTCCCTGTGGGTTCTTGGAGAATCTGGTTTCCATGGGGTGGGGAGCCCCAGGGATTCCAGACGCCTGAGTATGGAAAGCAGCCCGGGAAGCTGGGGGGATCGAAGACCGAGCCCATCCTGAGTCTGTGGAGACAGGCGGAACGGTAGAACCCCAGGGATCCGGGAGACGGCCCAGGGTGACCTGAGAGAGCCGAGGGCTGTGAGGGGACTCAGGGACGGAAGAGTTGAGATCCTGGGCTGAAAAAGGTTTCTGAAGAAACGTCTCAGAGGTGTCAGAGTCTTGAGAAGTTGAAGGGCAGAGTGGATCATTGGAGATGAGGGCGAGGATCCCATTGGATCTGATGAGGATGCTCAGATTTGGGAGAAAGAGATTGGATGGCTGTTAGCTCTGAGAAGGGGAAAGAAGAGAGGGAGAAAGAAAAGTCTGGGGCTTCTGCTTCTACTCTGTGGCGTGTTGGAGACAGACCTGGGAGATTTGGGTTGGTCAGAGCCTGGGTGTTTTGTGTTTGGGTAACGGGGAAGAGTGGGGACTTCTCTGACATAATGCCAGGCAGGGAGCTCCTGGCTTCTGCACAGAGCTTTAGCTTGGGAACATGTCAAGAGAGGTGGCCTCGGTGTCCTCCCTCCTGGGCTAGGGAAGGGCGCTGAGGAAATGTTACAGCAGGAATGAGGTTGGGAAGCCAGTTCTCATGGCTACCTGAGGAGCTAGATAAGCCGCTGCAGGGAGAGAGGCCTTGAACAGAGAGTGGTCCCCAACCCTAACACACAAACTTGCGGGAGGGGGGCCTCCTTGTCCCCACAGGTAGGGGAGCAAGCTCTGGCTCCCCAGGGTTGGGGCTGAGCTGCCTTAACCTCCCAGAGCACGGCCCAGTGGGCCCATTTGACCCTGCCACCATCTACCCACAGCCCTCGGCGTTGCTGACGCCCCCAATGTCGTCGAGCAGCCGGGGGCCGGGGGCCGGAGCGCGCCGACGCCGAACCCGCTGCCGTCGCTGCCGGGCCTGTGTGCGAACTGAGTGCGGGGACTGCCACTTCTGCCGAGACATGAAGAAGTTCGGGGGGCCCGGGCGCATGAAGCAGTCGTGCCTGCTTCGGCAGTGCACTGCCGTGAGTTCTGCCCCACCACTGTTGGCCCCTTTGAAGCTCTGGGCATATGTCCCCAGAAGTAACCTTTCACACTGGCCCGTGCACCTTTCGGGGTGGCTGGTGGCTGCTTCCCAGAGCTGCTGTTTATGTATTCACTTCCTTTATTCAGTCACTGATTTGTTTAAATGTCCATTTTCACCCTTATCTGGGGGTGGGAATATTAAGGTATACAGATGGATCTGACCCAGGCCCTGCCTTTACTCACCTCCAGCTTTCAGAAGCACAGGCTTGTAGAAAGCTAGCCCCACCTCTGGCTCCCCAGTTACCTGTGCGTGAAGCGTCTGTTCCCACAGCTGTCTCCTAGGAAGTGCTCTTGCCTTTCTCTAGCCTCTTCCTTCCCCATGGGGATAGTCTTGAATTTGAGACCAGGCTCCCCCTTTGTATGATCTTGAGCAAGTCATTTTGAACCTGGGGTACCTTCCCTGTAAAATATTTCCTTTGCTGCTGGGTGTGGTGACACATATCTGTAATCACAGCACTTGGGAGGCTGAGGCAGGAGGATCACTGTGAGTTCGAGGCCAGCCTGGGCTACATGGCAAGACCCTGTCTTAAAAATTTCCTTTGCTGAGTTGTAAAGATTAAACAAATTCCACAAGGCCCAGTACACAGTAGTATGAGGGAAATATGGGCTTCCTCCCTGCCTTCCTTAGCTTTTGAGAGGCCTCAGGCTTCTGAGAGCTGCCCCAGGCTCTGACAGCCAGGAGGAGCCAGCTGCATCCTGCATCCTCCTCCCACACCACCACCTCCCTCTCTTCCTCCTGCCGCCCTTTCCTGGTTTGGACTTTCCACCCATAGCACCTCTCTTCCTCTGTCTCCCAACTCCTTGCCTCATGTTGCTGTTTCTTCTCTGTCTCCCTGCTCTTGATCCGGTCTCATGGCCTTCAGCATCCCTCATGTAACTCTCCATCACACGGTCCTTCCCAAAGTCCTGTATCTGACCACTGCTCCCTTTTTTCCCAGGATTGGGCAGTTGCCTTTAGTGTTCTCAGGGTCTTGCCAAAACTGGATTCACTGTAGGGTCCAGAGCCACCCTTAAGCTGCTCGTTGAGCAACATCAGAATACCCCCAAGCTGCTGGTGCAGTTTCTCCAACTTTCTCTGAATGTTGTTGCATTTCCTTTTCCCTAAAGCCAACTGTAATTTCAGGGTCACCCTGGCCTTGGATCTCGCTGTAGCGGTCCCAGCAGCGATGATAATGTGCATGTGTCCAGTGCCTCTCCTACGTTACCTTGCCCTTAGAACAGGCGTGTGAGGGAGATTCTTAGCCCCATTTTACAGAGGCAGAAACAGACTTGAGGTTCAGTCAGCCCGTTCAGTCAGTAGCTGGGAAATCATACTGCCAAAAAGAAACAAATCCAGGATTTTACTCAGCTGTGTGTATATGTTGTGAATCTTAAGCGGCTGGCAAGGGTCCCCAGAAGGAAGTCAGTCCCGTTTGCTTTTGGGGTCCCTGATCTCTCCTGTCCCCCAACAGCCCGTGCTCCCACACACAGCTGTGTGCCTCTTGTGTGGGGAGGCTGGGAAGGAGGACACAGTGGAGGGAGAGGAAGAGAAATTTGGTTTGAGCCTCATGGAGTGTACAATCTGCAACGAGATCGTCCACCCTGGCTGCCTGAAGGTGATAGCTCTGGGAACTGTGGTGTTTGGGGTGGGGCAGATTGTCAGGGAGCAAGGAAGTGGGCTGTATTCTTAGGGTTACTGGGACCCCCCACATTTACTCCCTGCCCTCTTGCCTACAGATGGGGAAGGCTGAGGGTGTCATCAATGCGGAGATCCCCAACTGCTGGGAGTGTCCTCGCTGTACCCAGGAAGGCCGCACCAGCAAGGTAGGGGCAGAGCTGGGCTGAGTGCTGCCTTCAGGGTAGATAGGGGGTTGGTGGGGAGGTATGCAGGGCCTCACCTCCAGCTTCCATCTCCCCAGGATTCAGGTGAGGGGCCAGGCCGCCGCAGGGCTGACAACGGCGAGGAGGGTGCCAGCCTAGGGAGTGGATGGAAGCTGACGGAGGAGCTGCCGCTTCCGCCGCCTCCACCCAGGCGCAAGGGCCCTCTACCTGCTGGCCCCCCACCTGAGGATGTGCCTGGGCCCCCCAAACGAAAGGAGAGGGAGGCAGGGAATGAGCCCCCTACCCCAAGGAAAAAGGTGAGGACATGAGGCGTGCTCGCTAGGTCCAGCTTAAGGGATTCTGGGAGCTGTAGTCCTCCCCCCTTTTTGGGCTGTGGGTGGACCTGGGAAGCAGCCACCTTGAGTTCCTCTAGAGGTTGTTGGGACATGTAGTTCAGTAGTTCAGGGGCGAGGCATGCTTGCTGTGAAGAAATGCAGGTGAGGGGGAACTGGTACAGCCAGGAAGCCCTGGGAGCCCTGCCTGGGTGGGTTAGGGAGGAGGAAGAGAGCATGCTCAGACTGCTACAGAGGAGGGAGGGGTTGGAAAGAGCCTGAGGCCGGGGAAAGAGGAGATGAGAGCATGCTCAGTAAGCCAAGCCACTGATTGTAAGGTGAGCATGCTCAGAGTTCTTCCTGGGATGGGGGCTTCTGGGATTTGTAGTCTTAAGAGGAGGGCATGGACCTCAATTTTGCAGGCATTGAGGGCCTAATGGGGTCTGTCCCTTCCCCCATATCTCCCTCTTGCTCTGGTAGGTGAAAGGAGGCAGAGAGAGGCACCTGAAGAAGGTGGGTGGAGACGCCTGCCTCCTCCGAGGATCGGACCCAGGCGGCCCAGGCCTTCTGCCCCCCAGGGTTCTGAATCCGAGCCAGGCATTCTCGTCCTGCCACCCTGGGCTCCCTCCCGAGAGCTGGGAGGTGTGCCAGGGACCTCTTCCTTCCCCCTCCCACCTTCCCTTGCCCCACCCTCTACCATGCTGATTAAGCTCTGTCCCTTCCTGCTCCCCTTGTCTTGTTCAGGCCCATGTGACTCCCCATGGGTGTCTGGACCCCAGGGAAGAGTTGGGTGGGAGAGTGGGTTGAGTCCAGGCTGCAAGAACCTCTCCCCTCCCAAGAATACCTAGGATGTCATCTGGCCCATTCGCTTCATCTCTCCAAGCTTTGAAGGGATAGAACTGAGTTCAAATTCCTGCCCAACTGCTGTTTCACTTGGTCTTGGCAGCTTGGCAGCTGTTCTGAGCCTCAGCTTCCTCATCTGTAAAGTGGAGATGAAGCTGTATACCATAACCTACTATACCATAGTGCTGTATAAATTTAATGAGATAACGAAAGTAAGTGAGCTTTGTAAATTGTGTTTACTTAGATTCAAGAGAAATGAAGTCCTGTGAGTTTAAGAGAATTGTCCAGTGTCACACAGCAAAGCCAGAATTTAGATACTACTGTGCACTGACTAAATGCAAGGGTCTATCTGATTGTCGTGTTCAAACCCCGTCTCCACCACTTGTCAGTTGTTAACTTTGGACAAGTAACTTAGTCCCTTAGAGCCTCAGTTTCCCATGTCTGAGAAGAGTGACACATTACCTGTGTGTTATACCGTGAGGACTTAAGGAGTCAGTGAGACTCTGTGCTCTACACAGGGCCAAATGATAACCTGGAGGAGACCTTCAGGATAGTGCGGAGTGGCCCTTGCATGTCATAGCTGATGAAGTAGGGGCTCTCCGAGGTCAGTCAGTTGATAGGCAAGCCAGCCCTCTGAACTCTTCTCCGCACCTCTGCTTTGAGAAGCTCACAAGCCATTGGAAGCTGTGAGGCTCTGACTCCTTGGCATTGGTCCCTTCATGGCCTGGATAAGGAAGCTGAGGTCTAGCGGCAGCCACGCGTTGTCATAGCAGTGTGGGGCTCAGGGCTTCCCTGGGGCTGTTCTTCCCCCTGGCCACTCCTTGTGGGTGGGGGGGTGGGTAGGAGAGTATGTCCTAGGCCCTAGAACAGCCTCAACCTGTCTCTTTGCAGAAACCAAAGCCGCCTTTGGCCTCTGCTGAGGGCCCAGCAGTGCCGTCCCCATCGCCCCAGAGAGAGAAGCTGGAACGTTTCAAGCGGATGTGCCAGCTGCTGGAGCGGGTGCCTGACACCTCTTCTTCCTCTTCGGACTCAGACTCAGACTCCGATTCTTCAGGCACATCGCTGAGTGAGGATGAGGCCCCTGGCGAGGCCCGGAATGGGCGACGGCCAGCCCGGGGCAGCTCTGGCGAGAAAGAGAACCGTGGGGGGCGGCGGGCTGTGCGCCCTGGCAGTGGGGGACCCCTGCTCAGCTGGCCCCTGGGCCCGGCTCCACCACCCCGGCCACCACAGCTGGAGCGGCATGTGGTACGCCCTCCCCCTCGAAGCCCTGAGCCTGACACGCTGCCTTTGGCTGCTGGATCCGACCACCCTCTGCCCCGGGCCGCCTGGCTTCGTGTCTTCCAGCACCTCGGGCCCCGAGAGCTGTGTGTCTGCATGCGAGTTTGCCGGACTTGGAGCCGCTGGTAAGTGGCTGGACAGCCTTGAGTCTCACTGCTCACTTCTCACTTGCTGTGTGACCTGTAGGAGGTGTCTAACCCCGTCTGGGCCTTGTACTCCTGCAGTGTGTGTCGTAGTGCATACTTGCATATTTACTGTGCACAGGCTGCTTTCCACCCAGGACCCCCCTTAGCCCTCACAGCAACTTCGCGAAGAGTCAGTCCCCTGTTTTGGATGAAGCTAAGGCCCAAGGTCATGTGGAAAGTGGCAGAAGCAGGAATTTGAACCTCAGCTCTGTGGCGTCAGCACCCTTCCCTTCCCCTTCATAGTAGCTGTTTGTACTGAGTGGGTAGTGTGCGCTAAGTATGCTGTTACCTGTGGTGATGCATGTTACCGTGTTATCTCACTTCTCATGCTCCCTCTTCCAAGGACAGTCTGTTGATCCCCTTTACATAGGAGAAAGTCCTTCACTCTAAGGTAACTATACTCGGACCTTCCAGTGCAGTCCCCACTCACCCCCACTGCTTCCTGGACCTTGGGCACACATTTCTGTCATCCTCCCAAGCCTCTTGTCTTCTCTGGTCCTGCCCCCACAGGATTCCTCCTCCTCCCCATCTCCTAGGACTCTGCTCCTCTCCTGGAGCACCCGGCGGCCTTCGGGATGTTGACAAGCCTTCCCTTATAGATTCTCATAGCCATCGGCTGCTGGGGCGGGGATGATACTGTGTCTATTTTATCTTCATGTCCCCAGTACAAGACACAAGGCACTGTAGATGCTCTAGAAACGTTTAATGAGAAAATTCAGCCTCTTTCCCAGAGCTCACTGTGGATTAAGCTTCCCGTTGAGCACTTCACAGCTGTTAGCTGATTTCTCCCTCATAATAGCAGCTCTGTGAGGAACAAGGGACTCCCGAAGCAACAGTAGTGTTAATGGCTGCACCCTAACTCCAGCCCTCTTTTCTGGGGATCAGGTCGAGAGGGCCAGTGCTTGCTTGCTTATCTCTTCTTAGCCCAGGGGGCTGGAGTGCAAGCTCTGGAGGCAAATTGCCCTTGGAACGTTCTTGTTCTTCCTCTGAGGAATTCTGTGCCCTTGGGTCAGTTCTGCAGCTTCCCCAGGCCTCAGTTTCATTATCTATAAACTCCAGATAAGCAGAGCTGTCACCCAGTGGGGGTGTGTGCCAGGGCACACGGAGATCTGGTCAGGGTACTGGGAAAGTAGAACATGTTCAGGGCCTTAATGTGATCATTGTTGTAAATCAGTTACAAATACTTAGTGGAAATCAGCCTTCCAGTCAGTCTGCAACATAGAAACAGATAGTTACAGAAGTTGCTGGGAATTTCTACCTTCCTTACAGTGTTAATTGAAAAATGTTTGTGAGGCCCCTTCAAGGCCAGCTCTGCATTTGGCATGTGAGACCTAAAACTGGAAAGGACCTGATTCCTGCCTCAGAGACCTGTGGACAAAGCAGAGACGCTGAACTGCACAGTGGTTTCCAGCATGAGCCCTGGAACCTGGCACCTACAGGTTTCATCAGTTAGGACCTCTGTGGCTAAACCTCAAAAGACCCTTGTTTTCTCATTTGTAGGTTGGGGTCATTTTAATACAGTGGTGCCAGGTGTGTGGTACACACCTGTCATCCCAGTGCTGCAGAGGCTGAGGCAGAAGGATGAAGGCAAGTTTTAGGCCACCTGGGCTACATAGGAAGACCCTGTCTTGAAACATTAATAAGAGTCTTACTTTATTATCCGTTGGCTCTGAAACATGAGCACACACAGATTCCAAAGTCTAAAGATGCTGAAGTCTTCCATGTAAAATTGGTACCAATATTTGCAATTAACCTAGGCACATTTTCCCATATACTTTTTTTTTGGTCCTGGGAATTGAACTCAGGACCTTGTGCTTGCCAGGCAGATGTTGTGTCGCTGAGCTATATACCCGTCCATCTCATATACTTTTGTTTTGTTTTGTTTTTTGAGAGGAGATCTCAGAAAATATGCAGTTTGGCCAGGCGTGGTAGCACATGCCTGTAAGTAATCCTAGCCCTCAGGAGGCTGAGGCAGGAGGATTGCTGTGAGTTTGAGTCCTGCCTGGGCTGCATAGTGAGTTCAAGGCCAGCTTGAACTGCATTGTGAAACCCTGTTTCAAAAATGAAAAAAAAAAAAAAAAAAAAAAAAAAACCCGAAAATATGCAGTTCAGGCTGGTTTGGAACTCACTGTGTAACCCAGGTTGGCCACAACCTCCTAAGTCCTGGGATTACAAGCATGTGCTACCATACCCAGCCCTCCCATATACTTGAAAGCATCCTAGATTACTTACAATACCCAATATAAATGCCATGTAAATAGCACTGTTTAGAGAGCAAGAACCAAAAAAGGTGTGTGTATGTTCAATATAGGTGCAATTGTTTCAGTATATTTTCTTCCTTTTTTTAGTCATTAATGTGTTCATGTGTTTTGGGTGGTGCTGGGGAGGGAAGTCAGAGCCTCTCACATACTGGACTAGTACTCTGTCACTATGCTATACCCCTAGCCTTTTTATATTTTATTTTGAGACAAGGTCTCACTAAGTTGCCCAGGCTATATTTGAACTTGCAACCTTCCTGCCTCAGCTTCCTAAATAGTTGATAGTATATTTTGAATATGTTTAATCTGCAGGTGGTGGCAGATGTGGAACACATGAATGCAGAGGGCCAATTGTATTTACTTGATGCAGATTAAATGAGGTGGTTCCCACAAAATACTTGGCACAGTGCTACTTAGCTAGCACAGTGCCTGAAGGGTACTAACTGCTGGATAAAATGGTGCTTTTCAGGGAAAAAAGGTGAGGATAGAACAGAGCAAGAGCCTAAAGGGATGATAGTATGGGACAAATAGGAGGTTTTGCCAGGTTGGGCATAGTAGCAGATGTGGTAGAGAGGGGCTTGGGTTGAGAATATTAATTTACTGATGATTGATCGATTGTCTTTTTGAGACAGGTTTTCCCTATACAGTTTAGGCTGACCTTGAACTCACAGCGATCCTCCTGCTTCAGCCTCCCTAGTGTTGGGATTACAGGCGTGTGCCACCACACCTAGCTGAGAACTTTTCATATGTAAGAATGGCTTGGGTGTTGTGACTTACGAGCTGTGGGTATAACTGGGGAAGTCTCAGTTGAGTTTGTAGCGTAGGAGGTGGATGAGAAACAGTATCCTTCCCCAAACTTGGATCAGAGGTGTGAGCTCCAGGGGGAAGTGAAGAACTCAGGTTTGACCTGTGAAGGACAGGCTGGCCAGTAAGCTGGAGCAGGACCAGCACCTGGAGCTGCTGACTCAGTGCCCAAGAGAAAGACACGTGTTGGGCAGTTTTCAGCCTATAGGGACCAGCTTCAATAAAGAAAGAAGAGGAAGGATGTCAGCCTTTATGAGTTAAAAGAGCAGCCCAAGAATTGGAGATCAAGGATGTGCTTTAAAGGGAAGCGAGATTGAGCAGGGGAGGGGAAGGAAAGAAAGGGTGGGTGAGCGAGGGTAGATGGTGGTGAGAGGTCATGGGAGATCAAACCCCGAGAGGTGGCAGTTGAATTTTGCTACAAGAAGGCCTTGGTGTTTCTGTGCTGTGTTTGAGTAGACTGGACCAAAGCTGGACTGCATGGAGGTGAGCCTCACCTTTGGCTTTTTGTATAGAGCTCCAGCTCTCTGCCCAGACCCACTGCTCCTCAGTAATGAATTGTTTGCTTTGCTTTTTTTTTGAGACAGAGTCTTATTCTATAGCCCAGGATGGTTGTGCACTTGCATTGATCCACCTGCCTCAGCCTCCCAAGTGCTGGGGTTACAGGCGTGTGCCACCTCACTTGGCTGAACAAGTTTTGTTTTTGAAGACAGGGTTTCACAATGTAGTTCAAGGTGGCCTTGAACTCACTTTGTAGCCCAGGCTGGCCTCGAGCTCACAATGATCATCCTGCCTCGGCCTCCCCGGTGCTAGGATTACAGGCACGTGGCATCATGTCTGGTTGAACAAGTTTTTAACTCTTATAACTGTAAGAAGAAAGAAAGTGAAAATGTTCTTCTAGGGCTGTTCTGAGAGTAAATCTTTAAAGCAAAGAACAAGTACTTGGCACTTAGTAAACCTTGGAAAAACATGTCCTTATGCTGTAGTCAGTATCACCGCTGTTACAATAGGTTAAATTGCCCAACGTGGTGGGGCCCTCCTGTAATCTTAGCCCTTAAGAGACTGAGGCAGGAGGATTGCTGTGAGCTCCAGGCCAGCCTAGGTTACAAACAAGGCCAGCCTGAACTGCATAGGAGACCCTGTCTCAAAACAAACAAGAAGATAACCGAGGGAAGACTCTGAGGAAGTGGTACATTTAACCGAAGGACTGAGTCAGAGGGGGCAGGGAGAAGTTTGCATCCAGCACACTGAACGGAAAGAGAAAAGGACTAGAGACTGGGTTGGGAGTGCACTTTTTTCCTCCACCTTCCTTTTTTCTTTTTTTTCTGTTTTGAGCCAGGAGCTCTGTAGTACAGGCCTGCGTAAACTCACTATGTATTTACAGGGGTTTTTTCTTTTTTTTGAGACAGGGTCTCGCCATGCAGTTCAGGCTGGCCTTGAGCTCACTTTGTAGCCCAGGCTGGACACAAACTCAAAGCAATCCTTCTGCCTCAGGCTCCCCAAGTGCTGGGATTACAGGTGTCCACCACCATGCCCAGCTTTCACTTTTCTTCCTTAAAATTGGATTTGTAAATGTTTGTTGAGTGGAGGGAATCGGAGAGAGGTGAGAGCGGTAGGGTGGGGTGGGGCATGATTGGAGGGGACAGGAAAGGTGACTAGCAGAGGGGTTTTGTTCTGACTGAAGCCTAGGTGAATACTTCCACTATTCACTAAAATGTCACGTAAGGGCTTCAGAGTGTGTGTGGCAGTTTTTCTGTGTTTTTGAGTCGGAATCTAGCCATGTGCCTAGTCTGGCCCAAACTCTCGTGTCCTAGCAATCTTCCTGCCTGTGGTTCCTGAGTAGCTGGGATTACAAGTGCATGTTACCTTGCCAGGCTGTTTTTATTTATTTATTATTTGGTTTATTTGGTTGGTTGGTTTTCTAAGGAGGGTCTCGCTATGTACATAGTTCAGGCTGACCTTGAACTCACTGGCCGAGAACTTGTGGTGATCTTTCTGATCTGCCCCTTAAGTGCTGGGATCACAGGTGGGCAGCCATGTCTGGCTGCCTGGCAATTTTTTTTTTTTTTTTTAGACAGAGTCGTGCCATGTGACCCAGGCTGTCCTCACTCATTTTGATCTTCCTGCTTCAGCCTCCCGAATGCAGGGATTACAGGTGTGCGCCACCATTCCTGCCCTGCCTGGCAGTTTTCAGTGACAAAAAATCATGGCTTAATCCTGTCTGAATTAAAACAATAACTTATTCTAAGTGAAGAGTGGATAATTTGAAGTTCAATTTCATATTCTGCACAGAAGAGGAGAGCGAATACGGTTTGGCCCTGTAGAATGGTGCGGAGTGTGAGGGAAGGCGTAGCCTCTCCCCAGGCCCCACCTGTTGGTTCTGACAGCCCATTCAGCTCAGTGGGAATCCCCCAACACGCCCTTGAGAACTGCTGAACTAGAAGACAGTTCTCAAGTTGAACCCTAGGCACTCTCGTGTACTATAGAATATTAGCTCTAATACCAGTCACCTAGGAGAGGTGGGGAAGGGTTCCATAATGACGTAAGTTTGGCAAACCCTTCTTACTCCCAGGGTGTTGGGCTGGTTGAGACTCTTGGAGTGCTGGGGTTAGGAGCTCTGTCTTAGCTTTGCTGAGACCTCATTTCTTTTCTGTAGCTTCAGTACCAGGGATCTACCAGGTCCTCCATAAACAGTGAGTGAGTGAGTGCAAACCCGCAAAGGTGCTGTGGCGGGGCACTAAGCAGTTCACACTAGTTTAGTTCTGTGATGTGCCATAGATAACCTGCGTTTTACCTGGTAGTGTTGGGATATTGGACATGTAGAGGAGAAAAAAGCTGAATCTCCCTGGTGGAGTTCACAGTAATTGGAGATTATCAGGGCTGTCGGTCCAGCACTGGCTGCCAAGGTGGCGGAGATGAGTAGAGGAGGTGAGACATGTCCACGAGCCCCCATGAGCTGTGACAGGCAGCTCACAGAGCCCAACGGCAGGGAGCTGGGGCTTCTCACACATCCCTTTGGCATCACATCAAAAGTGTTGCTGGTGTTCGTGTGGTTATTTGGCAGAACCTTTGTAAGTCGCAGGGCCACAGTGTGTAATTACCTAATTGGATCTCACAGCACCCGCGGGGGCAGTCTGGGTGATTATCTTCCTTTCATAAGACCTTCAAGGCCCAAGGAGAGGAACAGACTTGCCCAGGGTCTTGCATGCAGTCAGTGATGAACGTGGGTTCCAAACCCAGTGCTCTTGGCCTCAAGCCTGGAGCTTCTCAATGCCAGGAAAGAACTAGGAGCGCAGGAGTTGTGGTTTGCCGGAGAGCTGAGGCTGTCTCTGTCTCCTCCCTGTGGCTGGCAGGTGCTACGACAAGCGTCTGTGGCCTCGAATGGACCTGAGCAGGCGCAAGTCGCTGACGCCACCCATGCTTAGTGGGGTGGTTCGCCGCCAGCCCCGTGCCCTGGACCTCAGCTGGACAGGCGTCTCCAAGAAGCAGCTCATGTGGCTTCTGAACCGACTGCAAGGTAGGGTGGGGTGGTAAGTCAGGACAGGATAGGTATGGGGACAGGGTTGGAGTCCCTGACATACAGATGAGCCCCATTGCAGGAGAGTGTTCTTAGGTTGGATTTGTCCCTAAGTCTGACAGGGTGGGTCCTGTGCCCGCAGACATGCACTGTAACGTGTAAAAGACCAAATGTCCATTCGTATCTGTGAAACTTTGCGACTCGAATGTGTGTAAGTTGGGGACTTCTTGTGTTGCTTTCTGACTCCCCCCACCCCCACAACACACATACCAGGCCTGCAGGAGTTGGTGCTCTCTGGCTGCTCCTGGCTCTCTGTCTCTGCCCTGGGCTCAGCCCCACTGCCAGCCCTTCGGCTCCTGGACCTCCGCTGGATTGAGGATGTGAAGGACTCCCAGCTCCGAGAGCTGCTTTTGCCTCCACCAGACACCAAACCAGGTGTGACATCTGTGTGCTCATCTGTGGAATGGGTTGGCAAGATGGGGGCATGGTCCTTCAAGGCCTTTTATGACCTGTGCTAGGTGTTCAGGGTTGGAAGAAAGGGAAGGGCGCATGAGTTGAGGAGAGGCCTTTTCTGCTGCTGTTGGTTTGTTCTCTCATGCTGCGTGCTTTGAACTGAGTCCTGAAAGGACAGTGTGTTCCCAGGGCATGTGAGGCACGGTCTGAGCAGACTGGTGGGGCAGGAGGCCCTTACTGACAGAAGCAGCTCCTGGGGCAGGGCCTGATCACCTCGGGATCATATGAAGGTGGAGGGATAGGGGCCCTGGGGCCTCATGGCTCTTTGGAAAGGCAGGAGATGGGGTAGCAGCTGCACCCTCACTGGCTTTCATTAGTCTTCTCTCTGCCCTGGCACTAGGGGAACCATGCAGAAGGGCATCTGCCCGTGTCCACCCTGTGCTTTAAACTGCCATCATCCCCAGGACTCCTTGTATAAAGACCAGTATTTTCACCCCATTGCCGAGACCCGGTACAGTCTGACTCGCACTGACTACTCGCTGTCTTGTAGCCGAAGGCCTTCCCCAGGCCTGCCTCTTCCTCTCGTGCTGTCCTTCCCCATCTCACTGACATTAGACCTCTGGTCAGACCTCTTCCTAGAAGACTCCGGCTGTTCCTCTCTCCCATTCTCACATATTACCATGCAGGTATGGTGCTGAAGGTCAGCATCCTCTCTACTAGGCTCTTAGTAAGGCAGAGCCTGTCTGCTCACCCTAGCCCCTTACTTAGTGGTGTGCTTAGTATCTGTTGAAAGGAAATTGAATGAATAGATAGTCATGATGAGAGATCCAGTCTGAGGGCAGAGCTCCCAAAGGGGCTTCCTGGGCCCTGAGCTGAGGGAGTAAAAGGGTCTTCCTCCCCAGAGCTCCTTTGTAGCGCTCTTCCTGGCTCTTCCTCCTGCCCTGCTGCCCTTCACAGTAGCCCTTGGAGGTGGGTAGGGGCCAGCATTCTTCCCATCTTCTAGACACAGGCCTGTAGACCCAGGTGACTGAGCAAGCATTTGAGTGAGTGATTATTACCAGTCCCAGGGGCAGAGCTAGGCTGGAGCATCACCTGTTACCCTCTTTTACTGGAATTAGACTAAGCCAGAAAGACAGGAGGGTGTGAGGTAGGGATTGGGGCCATGTGCTTCATGGTTGAGACAGTGCCAGCTGGGTAACAGACCAACACCTCTTCTTCTGTGCCCAGTTCAGTTGAAGCCCTTTGTGTGGACCCTGCGAAGAGGCACTTTCTGGGCCCCTCAGGCTGGTGCAACTTAGGTCTTCACACGCACCTTTCCTCTCCTCTCCTGGTCCCCCTGGCTTGCAGCAGGATTACTATAGCAAAACGTAAAGTCTCCTTTCTGGCTCTTGCCCTCTGCCTGGTGTATTCCTCTCTTACACTGGTCCACTTCCAACCTCAAAGGCCCACCTCCTCACTGATGCCCATTCCCCAATGCCAAGCTGCTGCTGACTCTTTGCTCCAGGGGCCATTAACTGTGATCGAGGTTAGGGCATCTGCAAATGTTCCCCCTCTCCAGACTGTCAGCTCCTATGGCCAGGAAGGGAGAACAGAGTCTTGGGCAGTGGTGGCAAACTTTTGAGAGCCTTCAGGAACAAACAGCTGATTGTTGTCATGGGTGCCGTAGGTTTGCCACCACTGAGCTAGGCTGTGCCAAGTGGAGCATACACAGGCAGCCTGGCGTGTAACACAAGTGATACGTTGGTACAGGTCAGGGAGTGGCACTAGGGGGCCTGCTGCAGTCAGTAGTCCCCAGGTAGGCTGGGAGCCCAAGGATGCCATATCTGACAGTCATTTGAGAAGAATTTCAGTCCTATGTAGATTCCATAAAAGGCCTAGAGGCAGATTTTGTGAATTTGGCATCTCATGGGAGTTTCTGTCAGGGCCAGGCTGCTGTCTGGTGGGCGGGTAGCCTTGTATTAAGATTGGATGCAGTCATCAGGCCTGGGTTTCTTGGCTCCATTATTTCTTAATTATGTGACCTTGGACATAAGGCTTTATGGTACAAGCCTCAGTTTTCCTATCTGTTAACAGGGATAATGATCAGAGAACTTAACTCCCCAGGATGGCATTCTGACAGTTTAAATCTTTGGCCCAGTGGCATCAATATCAGGAGAAATGATCGGAAAAACAAACCCTGTGTGGTGTGGTGGTGCGCACCTGTAATACCACACATTCAGGAGGCTGAGGCAGGAAGATCCCGAGTTCAAGGCCAGCCTACACTGTAAAGCGAAATCCTGTCTCAGAAAATTTTAAAAAAGAAAAGCCAACCTGAAGGGTTCACACTAGACACTATTACAACTCTAGGGTGGAGCCTGCAGCCCAGCCTCTCAGGGCAGAGGAGAAAGGCAGACTGTGCTTTGGGTTCAAGGAGGAGGCAGTGAGCTCTTGCCCTGGAGGTGAGGAAGAGGAAGCCTCTGAGCTCAGACCTGAAAGCCGGGCATGGGGAGAGTCTCTTGAGCAGAACCACTTGCGGAATGTAGCCCAGTGTTTGGGGGTGGGGGAAGCTGTTAGGAGCTGAGCCAGAGATGAGACCTGATGGGATGTTCTGCCACCAAGGAGACTGGATTTCTTTGAGCTGTTGTCAGTTTTTAGTGGAGGACATTGCTCCATTGGTATTTGAAACAAGTTCTGAATGCTAGGAGAGATTGGAAGGGGAGGACTGAGCAGTTCAGAAAAGTGGTGTGGACCTGGTGGTGCCGGGGCACCAGCGTGCTCCAGGCGGTGATATAGTAGTCTCGGGATGGGGAAGGGGAGGCGCGCAGGGTGGCGGCCTCCTAGGGGTTCCTGTGTCGAGTGGATGGAAGAAAGCCTGTTGGCACGCTGCTCTGTGTCCGGTGCCTGGGCTGCGGCAGTGAGAAGCCCTGCCTTCCAGGGCCTCCATTCTTGCAGGGAGAGCACGGTGAATGGGAAGAGATGTATGTAATACGCCAGCCACTAAGGGGAGATGTGGGAAGGGGCGGTGTGGGCCACCTCAGGCCCAGTCTCTGCAGGCCTCGCTGAGGTGGTGATGGGAGCCAGGGACAGGTGCAGGCCCTGGGGAAAAGAGCAGGCCAGTCAGAGATCGGAGCCACTTGAGGCTCCGGAGCAGTGGCGGCAGGTTTGGGGGGTGGTGAGGAGCGGGACTGGGGACACGTGTTCCGGGTGTAGGGAGGGAAGTGGCCAGGAGTGTTCATCTCTCTTCCTCTGTCCAGGGCAAACAGAGAGCCGTGGGCGGCTGCAGGGGGTGGCTGAGCTGCGCTTGGCAGGCCTGGAGCTGACCGACGCCTCCCTGAGGCTCCTGCTGCGCCATGCACCCCAGCTGAGCGCCCTGGATCTGAGCCACTGCGCCCACGTTGGAGACCCCAGTGTCCACCTCCTCACAGCTCCCACGTCCCCACTCCGAGAGACCCTGGTGCACCTCAATCTCGCCGGTAAGCACGGCCCCTGCCTTCCTGGGAGCCTTTCTGGCCTCTGGCCAGCGCCTCCTGCCTGCTTACCTGCCTGGTCTCAGCTGCTGCCACCGCCCTGTTCCCAGGTTGCCACCGCCTCACGGACCACTGCCTCCCGCTCTTCCGACGCTGCCCGCGTCTCCGCCGCCTAGACCTGCGCTCCTGCCGCCAGCTCTCTCCTGAAGCTTGTGCCCGGCTGGCAGCTGCTGGGCCGCCTGGCCCCTTCCGCTGCCCAGAGGAGAAGCTGCTTCTCAAGGACAGCTAGTTGGGTGCCCCCCACCCTCCCCCAGGACTCATCAGGAGCCTGGACCACGGGCCTTCATTTCACCCCCTGCTGAGAGGCCCGGTTACCCACCTCCTGACTTGGGATTCCTGAGTTTTATGACTTGGGTCCTCCCCAGGGCCTGGAGCCAGCCTCCTCCTCTCCTCCCCCTGCACTGATACCTCTGGGGGTCTCCTTCCAATCTCCTCCCTCTTCCGCCTGCTTCACTGTCCACCCCTGGGGAGTGGGTAGGTCCTGGGGGTGCTGAGCCAAAGGGATGGTGGGAGGGGGGTTAAAGTGCAAGTGTGAGGGGGAGAACGGGGCGCGGTACCGCACACAGGCTCGGGAAGCCAGGGCCTGGGGGTGCAGGGGAGGGCCGGCGGTGCACCACCAGGGTGCGGGGACAGGGCCAGGTACTGGGCGGCAAAGAGGAAGCCGGAGGAGCAGCTGGGGCCCAGGAGCAGCGGTAGAGGGACCTGGGGAGCCAGGCTGGGCGGCAGGAGTGGGTGTGGGGCAGTAACGGCCTGCTGCGGGGGTCACCCGCGCCTTCCCTCGCCTAGATTTCAGTTCCTCCCCTCCCTGAACGTCACTGAAAATGGCAGCTATGGCGAGGAGGGGCTGCGGGCCCACCTGCCGCTCGGCTCGCGGCCCGGGAGGGTGCCCCAGCCCCGCCTGCCTCTCCGCACAATACTTGAACATTCATCTGTACTGAAGTGTTACTTGAACCGGGGGGACCTTGCACCTGGGGGAGCCAGAGTGGGATGAGACGGGACCAGCGTGGACTGAGACTGGACGGCGGCGGCGCCCAGCTTGGACTGTGCCACCCCAGCGCCCTGGAGCAGCCTCGTGCTCCAGACCCGAGCTGGGAGTGCCGGGTGTGAGCCCAGGACGGGAAGACGGGGCTTCTTCAGCTTGGCTCTGCCCATTCATTCATCGTCATGGAAACTTATAACCCATTTGCCCAGGGAACTGCCACTCCTGGTTGCCATGGAAATAGCAGTCAATGGACACCTCCCTGTGCCAGTGCTAAGGCTGAAAATGGCCCTTCTTAGTTGCCATGGGAACTTAGTAACATTCTTAGCCTTCCTCTCCTCTGCCCCTTGCTCCCGCGTAGGGGTGGGGTTTGGGGAGCCAAGGCGGAGTCGGGGCCTGGTCCCGCCCCAGCCCAGGCTTTTGGGGGAGCTGGGCTGTGCCGTGGGGGGGAATCTATCCACATACCTCAGGTAACGGGGAGGCGCGGGGGGGGGGGGAGGGGCTGGGCGGACCAAAGGCCGGAGGGGAGGGCGCCCTGGGGATGGCAAGATGCTTGAGGCCACTTGTGGGAGGGGGACGCGGCAGCCCGGCGAGCGCAGTGGGGGACCCAGCCGGGTTGGGCCCCTGGGTCCCGGGTCTGTACAATATGGTTTGCTATAAAATTCAAACTTCCAGCCGGGACCGCGGAGTTCACGTGTGTGGGTGTGGGTGTGTGTGGGTGTGTGCTTTGGGGGGGGTCAGAATGAGGCTTTGGGAGGGGACCTGCTGAGGTCCCCGAGAAGGGCACGCTCACTTCCGAGTTCTCTTTGAGTGGCTTGGGGTTCTGGTACCTGGTGGTCTGTAGGTGTCGCTTGCTCGGGTGGCGGCGGGGCGGGGCGGGCGCTCCCCTCCCTCAGGCGCTGGCGCCTGGCTGTACTTGCAGATGGGGTTGCGGGGTCCTGAGGGACTTACGCCTCCGGCCAGAGACCATGGGGGCTTGTTCCCGGCTCCACCCCGTCATGTGGTCGCCTGACTCCGCCTCTGCCCCAGTTCCTGTTCCGATCGCGGCCGTCCTGCTCCGGCCATCGGGACTGCCCCTAGACGCCGGCTGGGCTCCTCGGGGCCGCGTCCTGCGGCGCGTGACGCTACCCTCCTGCCGGCGCACTCGGGGAATGGGGCCTTCCCCCGGCCTGGGCCGAGCCTCCCGGGTCCCCGAGGTGCCTTGGCCCCACCGTGCCGATATCCAGAATGAGGGGCGGCGAGGGGGACGCGGCCGAGCAGGCCCCGCTGAACCCTGAGGTCGAGAACCCCGCGGGCTCGGCCACGTACCCGGAGTTCGTGCACCGCGGCTACCTGGACCTCATGGGGGCCAGTCAGCACTCGCTGCGGGCGCTCAGCTGGCGCCGCCTCTACCTCAGCCGGGCCAAGCTTAAGGCCTCCAGCCGCACGTCCGCCCTGCTGTCGGGCTTCGCCATGGTGAGGGGCCGCAGGGTTGGGGCACGGGGTCCGGGCGAAGTGAATGGGGCTCTGAGGAGGAGAAGGTAGAGGACAGGGAAAGGTGGGTGCACAAGGGGTAGGTGGAGCCACGCACCCAAAAGACTCAAGTCCCTTTCTATTGGGGGGTGTCAACAACACCCCGGGGTAAAAGCTCGGTTGTAGGAAAGTTAATGCCAAAGGTGTGGAGAGCCAGGTAAATCCCGGCAGAAGTGCTTTCTGAGTCCCGGAGTTTCAACAGGAAATCCGAGAGCTGGCTGAGGGCTGTATCCACGGAGCTAGGGGCTCGCGGGATCAACTGCAGGGAGGGTCACTCATCCCAAGGAAGGGGCCTCCCTCCTGGCAGTTTCGAGGGGTGATAGAGTCAGGAACACCGAGAAGAGATGGATGCCTGTGGGCAAGCTGCTGGGGAAGGAACCGATGACTGATATTCAAGCTGATAAACTGCAGGTGTAGGAGAACGATAGCAGCTAACGGTCCCAGCAGTAACCTCAGGAAGTGGCACTGAGGAAGGTCCCAGGGTGCACAATCAACAGATTGTAACTTCTAGCTTCTCCCTGCAAGTGGCCAGAAGTGTGGCCCAGGGACAGGCCTTCACTCCCTCGCTGGCCAGTGGGAAGTTCTGCGATCACGGAGGTAGGGTTCATCTCCTGTAGCCTGGCAGGCTCCTGCCCAGCGTAAGCTGTGACTCTCGTCATCAGGAACCCTAGAGCCAGGCGTGTCAGAGCAAGACCTCCACACCAGGTGTGGCGCGGACCAACGTGCCCGTGGGACAGGTGCGGAAACTGAGGCTCTGCCAGGGATTCTTAGCAGGGCAGAGCTACAGCAGGGGGCCCTGTTAGTCTACAGCAGGGGTGGCAAATCTTTTAGAGTTTTCAGTGGTACAGCTTGCTGCAGCACGAATGCCATGGATTTGCCATCACTGGTTAGGGTTTCCCCACTGTCCTCTCAGGCAGGAGGGGCTCCTTTAGAAACATGCTCCTTAGCTGGGTGTTGTGGCACACATCTGTAATTCCAGCACTCAGGAGGCTGAGGCAAGAGGATTTTTGCGAGTTTGAGGCCAGCCTGAGCTACAAAGTGAGCTCAAGGCCAGCCTGAACTGCATAGCAAGACACTGCCTCAAAAAAAAAAAAAGGAACGTGTTCCTGTATGGGTGAATATCACGGAGGAGGGGGGGAATCAAGCATTAGGTGATTTGGGTTAATTCCTGCTCCTGTATCCCACAGCTGTGTATCTGTCTGTACCCTAAGGGTGGCAAACCTATGGCAGAATGTGCTGCAGCCAGCTGTTTAAATCACTGGAAGCTTGCCAAGCATGGTGGCTCACGCCTGTAATCGCAGCACTCGGGAGGCTGAGGCAGGAGGATCATTGCAAGTTTGAGGCCAGCCTGAACTGCATAGGGAGACCCTGTCTCAAAAAGACAAAAAAATTTAAAAATTAAAAAAAAAAATCTTTGGAAGCTCTAAAAGTTTGCCAGCCCTGTCCTAGACCTAAGTGTTCTGCACGGCTTCCCAGCCTACTCTGTATTATGAGGATGATAGGTTGGGGCTGGGAGTTGGCTCTCTCTGTACAGACCACACAGGAAAGGGAATATAGTTACCCAGGAACCTTGCTGAGAGGACTCAGCTCCACAGTCCAGTGTGCAGCCCACAGGACAGCCTGGCTGCTATAGAACTCGCAATTCGCTGGGGTGACAGTTTGAGGGCCAAGGCCTTACCTGCAGGATCAAGAGGCTGGATGTGCGGGTTCTGGAGGCAGGACTGACCCCAGGTGGTAGGGAACAACAGGGCTGGGCCAGGCCCTGGGAGAAACCAGGACTAACAAGCTTGGCCCAGATCTCTCTTTCTGGAAAACACCTGCTGACATCCACCATGGCCCAATTTCCCAAAATATTCAGCCTTGTCTTCCTGCCTCTCTGCCGTGCTGTGCATTTCCCCTCTCCCAGCCCCAGCCCCAGAGCAATCTAATGGGTTCTGCAAGAACCAGGGAAGGGGAAGATCCAGCTCCTAAAACTCAACTGGCCTGAGTTAGAATAACATCACACAAACTGTATTCAACTCTCACTGAGTACCAGGAATTGTGCTCAGAGACTGTGTGCATCGCCTTTCTGTTATTCCTATGAAACAAGTCCCACTAGAGTGGTCATTTTCACAGATGAGGAAACTGCATCACATGATAGGGTACCTGCCCAAGGTCCTGTAGTAAATAAGTGGCAGGATTTGTATCTAAGCAGTGTGGCTCTAGAGTCCAAATTTATACATGCCTAGAATAAAATCATCAATTCAAATGATTGCAGAGTCCAGGCACGAAATATGAATGACAAGTTGGCCAATGGGGACTCGATCAAAAGACCTGGTGAGCTATCCAAAGGAAAGCACCATGATTTAACTCTTAAGCAACAGTCATCACACAAGGAAATGGGCCTGGTGTAACCAGGTCTCCCACGTTTTCAGGAGAATCTCATAAGAGGAATGAATATTGCTGCTGGGCGTGGTGGCGCACACCTGTAATCCCAGCACTTGGGAGGCTGAGGCAGGAATGATTGTTGCAAGTTCGAGACTAGCCTGGGCTAAAAGTGAGCTCAAGGCCAGCCTGGGCTGCTTAGTGAGACCTTGTCTCAGACAAAAAGCAAAAAAGAAAAAAAAGGAATGTTTATATGAAATTTCTTAATGCTTTTCTTTAATGTCTTTGGTTTTTGGAGATAGGGTCTCAATACACAGTTCAGGCTCACCTTGACCTTACTATGTAGCTGAGGCTGGCTTAGAACGTGGTACCAGGGATTGAACTCAGGACCTTGCACTTGCCAGGCAGGCGCTTATTCCACTGAACTATGTCCCAAGCCCATGGCTTAAAACTTGTGATCCTCCTGTCTCAGCCTCCTGAGTGCTGCGATTACAGGAGTGCGCCACCACACCCAGCAAAAATGAACCATACTTTTTTTTTTTGAAATAGGATCTTTCTGGGTAGCCTAGGCTGACCTTGAATTCACAGTGTAGTCCAGGCTGGCCTGAAACTCAAGGCTGTCCTCCTGCCCTAGCCTCCTGAGTGCTGAGATTACCGGCATGTGCCACCATGTGTAGCTCTTGAGTTTTAGAAGTCGGCAGTTTGTGATCTGAGTGCACTGCAGCAGGGCTGTTTGCTCAGGACTCAACCCTGCAGCTACTTGGTGTGTGCCCGCTTCTGTAGGAGCCTTTGCCATTGTCCACACAGGACTTCTGTTTTGTCCTCCAAAAGCTGGGCTTCCAAAGCACTCTGGAACACTGAGGATTCTGTTATTGATGTGGATGTTCAGTGAACTGTAATTTAAGTAACAAAGATTATTAAATAAAGAGAATGGTCTTTTAAAAAAACAAAATATTCGCTATTTTGCCAGGCATGGTGGCGGATGCGTGTAATCCCAGCACTCAGGAGGCTGAGGCAGGAGGATTGCCTTTAATTCAAGGCTAGCCAGGGCTACAAAATGAGTTCAAGGCCAGTCTGAACTACATAGTGAGACTCTGTCTCAAAAAACAAAAAAAAGTTGGCAATTTACTTGATTTTTAAAAAATCACATTATGTAGGCCAAGCAAAACATGTCTGCTAGTTGGCTTTGGTTCATGATGTGCCAACTTGCAAACTCTGGCCTTGGATTTTAGTGTCAACTATAATAAAAAACAAACACCTAGTGCCTACCATATTCCCAGCACTATTTGTAGCACTCATTTAATTTCTCCAACAACCACATAAGGCAAATAGGTGCTATTTTTAATCCCCATTTTCCAGGTGGGAAATTGAGGCACAAGGAGAACTAAGTCACTTGCTCAAGATCACATAGCTAGGCTGGGCATGGTGGAGCATGCCTGTAATCCCAGCACTTGGGAGGCTGAGGCAGGAGGATTGGAGACCAGCCTGGGCTACAAAGTGAGCTCAAGGCCAGCCTGAACTGCATAGCAAGACCCTGTCTCAAAAAGACCAAAAACAAAATAGGTAACCTGTAAGAAATGTCAGGTATTTCCACGTGCACGTGTGTATACATGTGTGTGGTGGGGCTTGAACTCAAGGCCTTTGCACTGAGCTACATTCCCAGTTCTTTTTTTTCTTTTAAGACAGGGGCCTCCTTAAATTGCCTAGACTGGGCTCAGACTTGCTAATCCTCCTGCCTCAGCCTCCCACAGTGCTGGGATTAAGAGCAGGTGGCACCATGCCCTGCTTGTGTATATGCATTTGTTTTGGCCTTTTGAGACAGGGCCTCACAATGTAGTCCAGGTTGGCTTCAAACTTTAGATCCTCCTGCCTCAGCCTGTGAATCCTGGCACTGTAGCCGTGTTCCACTATACCCAGATACTCATTCAGTCCTCTTGATGGCTAGATGGCGAAACCTGGCCATCTGGCCAAAAGGCCCAGGACAGGACAAAGCCTTTTAAGACTGAGTGCTTTTTCTGTCAGGCACATTGTCCCAGATCCTAGAGATAGAAGAGTGTTGTGTCCTAACATGTAGAAATGGGCTGGGGAGATAGCTCAGTGGGATAACTGCCTCCCTGGCAGGTGCAAGGTCCTGAGTTCAATCCTCCGTATGGCAAAAAAAAACCCCAAAAAACCAATAAACAAAAACCTCTATGATGAATGAGGCCATGGCATTCAGTCTGTTCCCTCTTGTGCCCACAGGTGGCCATGGTGGAGGTGCAGCTGGAGAGCGATCATGAGTACCCAGCAGGCCTGCTGGTAGCCTTTAGCGCCTGCACCACCGTGCTTGTGGCCGTGCACCTCTTTGCTCTCATGGTCTCCACGTGTCTGCTGCCCCACATTGAAGCTGTGAGCAACATACACAACCTCAATTCTGTCCACCAGTCTCCACACCAACGGCTCCACCGCTATGTGGAGCTGGCCTGGGGCTTCTCCACTGCCTTGGGCACTTTTCTCTTCCTGGCTGAAGTTGTCCTGGTGGGCTGGGTCAAATTTGTGCCCATTGGGGCCCCGTTAGACACACCAGCCCCTGTGATACCTCCATCCCAGGTGCCTGGGACTCTGTCGGCAGCGGCTACCTCCCTTGGTCCAGCTTCTAACCTCCCACCATCCTCTGCTTCTGTAGCCCCGTCACAGGCTAAGCCTTCCGAGGCCTGCCCACCCCGGCAAACCTGTGGAGGTGAGGGGACCCATGGGCCAGGCTGGCAGGCAGCAATGGCTTCTACAGCAATCATGGTACCTGTAGGACTTGTGTTTGTGGCCTTCGCCCTGCATTTCTACCGCTCCTTGGTCACCCACAAGACAGACCGCCACAAGCAGGAGCTAGAAGAGCTGAGTCGCCTGCAGGGGGAGCTGCAGGCTGTTTGAGCCGGCTGTTAGCGTCTGCGGTCAGCACTGCCTCCCTCAGGGGTCTATTGGAAGCCCCAGGAGCCTGCAGACCTCATGCCCTAGCCCTGGCTGGAGCCACTTCCTGCAGCCACACAGGCAGGGACCAGGTTCTTGCCCATAGGGTCCCACATTCCCAGGGATTTTCCCTGTCAGTGTGTTCCATGGGTTTTGCAAGCTGTCCACCTGGGCTAGGGGACAGTATAACATCCTTAGTTCAAGAATGCTGGGGTAGATGGAGGGGAGGCAGGGGACCCCTGTGGGATCTCTGGAGTGGACCCCCCCACTGCTTATCCCTTTATAGGGTGTGGAGGTCAGATGGTTACATGCCCACAGACTTGCCCCCACAATGCTATCGACCCTAGAATAAAATCTATTTCATGGTTCACATTTTGAGGCAAGGTTCTCCCCATCCCCAAACTTTGATGGGTTCCATGTATTTTCTTTGCTTGCTGTGGGCCTTTGGGTGTTTCTACAACCATCAAAAGTCCAGCCTTTGCAAGGCGAAACCTTCCTGTTGTTGGAGATTCCAGCTAACTCCCCACCATTGATGACCTGTGGCCACATGCACAAGGGGCAGTGCCTGCACCAGTGGCCTGGGCCCACACTTTCACATTTGCATCACGGTGGGCCCAGGCTGCGGATGGAGGGGGAGGGCAGGCTTTGAAGAACGAGGACCTGTATACATGGCCTGGCTCATTAAAAAGGGCTTGGGGAGAATGTTTTAAGGAAGGTCCAGTCCCCAGCCCTTAGAATGCAGAGCTCTTCTGACACTGAATTTTTATGCACCTTGTTTTGTATAATAAATGGCCTTTCACAGATGTCCCTGTGGCTGTGAATGGGGTGCCTGGGAGGCCTTCTGGGTAAAGTTACTTATTTTCTGTGGTGCTGGGGCTTGAACCTAGGGCTTCTGCACTGTGCTACATCCCCAACACTTTTTAATTTTTATTTTTTCCCTAACTGGAATCGAATTCCCAACTTTGCACTTACCAGGAAGGCACTGTGCCACTGAACTATAGCCCTGGTCCCCTTTTTAATTTTTGAGACAGGATCTCAAGTACTAAGTTACCAGGGCTGAGCTTGAAGTTGAGATCTTCCTGCCTCAGCCTGCCAGTGTGGTAGGATTGCAGGCTTTAGCACCACACCTAGAAAGTTTACTAATTAAGTTAGGTGGAGACAAGCATGCCTAGTGGGGAGAGGGTTCCAGGCATGATCCCATGAGGTGCTAACCAGGGCCAATAGCTGCTAAATATGGAGACAAGTTATTTCAAGGCTATCTGCCTTTGAACTTTTTTGTTTTGCGACAGTGTCCCACTAAATTGTGCTGGGACCACAGGCGTATGCTGCTACCCCTGGCTCCAGGATTTTTTTTGTTGTCTTTTTGAGACAGGGTTTCACTGCAATTTCAGGCTGACTTTGAACTAAGTAGTCCAGGCTGGCCTCGAACTCACCACAATCCTCCTGCTTCAGCAGGCTGTTTGTTGTCTTTTTGAGACAGGGTTTCACTGTGTAATTAAGGTTGGTCTTGAACTCACTTTGTAGCCCAGGCTGGCCTCGAACTCATACTCAGGTGCTTTCTGAGTGCTGGGGTTACAGGCATATACCTTGATCCTGAGCTCAGGATCTCTATTTTCTTCCATTAAGGATCTCCTTAAGTTTCTTTCTTGATGACTGTGTCCTAGGGGCTTTTCAGGTTATCTCATTGAAGCTTTGTAGATTATCTCATTTAACTCACAACCACTTCAAGAGACCAGTGTTTTATCACTTTCATTTCAGAGATAAGGAAGCAGAGGCCCAGGAAGGCTGAGGAGCTTTCCCAAAGTCAGGTAGCTAGCTAGTCAGGGAGACTGTCGGATCACACAGGAAACTTTCTGACTGGGAGAAGGAAATGGTTCCTTCCATCTGGGGAAAAAAGGAGTTTGCTTTCACCCTTTGCCTCCATGTACCTAATTTTTTCAGCCTCATTTCCCTCATAATTTTCAAGACTCCTAATCCTGTCTTCTACTGTTACGGGAAACTTTGAACAAATCCCCCTTCTTCCCTTCATTCATTAATTAAAATGTTTAATTTGGGTAAACCAGGTTCCAAGGACCCTTCTTGTACTGTTGATATCTTAAATAAGTCCTGTGTGACAGGACTAAAGACCGTTTTTGCTTGTATTTATTTTTATCTTTTTAGACCAGGTCTCACTATGTAGTTCAGGCTAGCCTTGAACTCACAACGATCCTGCCTCAGCCTCCTGAGTGCCAGGATTACAGGCCTCTGCCACACCTGGCTACTATCCTCTCTTTTGTCTTTTTTTGAGACAGGGTCTCGATATGCAGTTCAGGCTGGCCTTGAGCTCACTTTGTAGCCCAGGCTGACCATCCATTTTTTAGAGGAAGAATGTTTCTTTTCTTTTGATAGGGTGTCCCTGTGTAGTTTAGGCTGCTGGCCTTGAGTTCACTGTGTAGCCCAGGGTGGCCTTGAAGTCGCAGGGATCCTCCTGGCCTCTGGTTTCCAAGTGCTGGGATTACAGGCATGTACTATCATGCCTGGCCAGAGAATCTGAAACTTAAAAGAGAGGTCACTGGCTTGCCCAAGGGCATATATCCAGGCACAGCTGTAGAGATATCAGGATCTCAGGGTATCATCCACTAGGGCAGAGGGCCCTGGTGAAAAGCCGGTTTCTCCAGAGAAGGGTGTTTGTGATCACACCAGATTCCGCTGAAAGGCTACTTACTGCAGCCCCCAGCGGCAAGACCCTGGGAGCACAGGGAGTCTCAGGTGAAGAAAGCGAGATGTGTAACCTCGACACGGGGATTCCTGTAGGTCGTTTCATGTTTGCAGGACCCACACCAAGGGTGCTTAGGGCCCGCTTAAACTTATCAGAGAACCCTGCTACGACCTCGGATTGAACCACCGGTGGTAGGCTGAACATGGCAAAATGTGGCACTTTTACAGGCCTGTTCCCCCAGCTGTCAAATGGGTATTTTTTTAAAGGCCCAAACAAAATAACAAGAAACGTTCCCAGCGTTATGTGCGAGGCCAGACCACGGCTTGAATCATCGCAACTGCACTTGGGGAAGCTTTCCACCTTGCAAGCGCCCGTCCCAGCCAGCCGGGTTTCGCGGGTCCCTCGGGAAGCGCACCGCGGGCTCCGCACACTCTGGCCACGCCCCTTTGCGCTCGGCGTCGAGGCCCCGCCTACAGCGGGATCCGCAGATTCGCTAGGCCGGGTCTTCAAGATTCTTCGAGCCCTTCTTGGTTGAAAATTCTCGTTAGATTCTACGAGGACTTTAGGGTTGTAGTCATTTCCCCCTGTATCGGAAGTAGGCTGTCCCCTGAGTTGTCCTAGGTAGGAGATCCAGAAAGGTGGTCAAGTCTGCCACCTTTGGCAGGGCTTGGTTGATCCGGAGTTACTTTCTTGATTCCACCGAGGAAGGTGAAGAGAGGAAATGGTTGAAGCCAGGGACGGTGACGAATCTGCAGCTTTTTGGACCTTTGGCCGCGAAAGGAAGGGCCAAGGAAGGCAGGCAAAGGACCGCGCATCCTGTTAACTGATTCGCCCCGCCCGCCTGACGAATCTGCGTCTATTCAACGCGCCACTCAAGCCTCCCGAATTCTGGCTGGCCTCCTCCCCTCCGCCCCGCCCCCTTTCCCTCAGGGACTAGTCGCAGCTTTCGTCGCCGCCGATTCGTCAAGAACCCGAGACGAGAGCAGCTAGCTACCAGGGCTGAAGCCTACCCTCCAGGGAATGCGCCCAATCTCCAGATTCCCTAGGCCGCAGTTTCAGAGCCTCTTACGGCACCAACCGAGGCAAGGCCGCTCTCCTCGGCTTCGTGGATCTCCTGGCAGCGCCCGTGGCGAAAGTGCGAATGCAGACGCTGTACCCGCTGGACCTCACGCAGGTGGCGGTGGTGTTTGGTGCGCGCGCCGGGGAGGTGGTGGTGGGGGGGCGCCGCCGCCGCCACCGCTGCGGGGCCGGGTGTCGCGCTGCCGCCGCCACCGCCTCGCGCCGCTGAGGTGCCGCGCGGGGTGGGGGGAGGGGGAGCCGCTCGCCGCGAGCGGGTGAGTAGGGCCGCGGCGCGCGTGCGCGGAGACGGGGGGTGCAGAACGCGCCGGGGCGGGAGAGGGTAGCGGCGCGCGTTCCCTCCAACCCCCCCGCCCGAATCCGGGGCTGAAGCCGGGTCTCGGGCTCGGTCTCGCGGTGTTTCCAACGCCCCGAAGAGGTGCCACCTCTGGGCCGGAGGATCGGGGCGCGGGGCGCGGCGGTGTGGGAGCGGGAGCCGGGCTTGGCCCGGGCCGCTGGCCGGTGAGGAGGCGGGAGGGGGCGGGGCCTGCCAGGGGGCGGGGGAGGGGTCTTGCGCGGAGGCCAAGTGGGGCGCGCGCTGGGAGAACGGGAAGGGAGCGGGCGCGAGATGGGCCTGGGAGCCGGAGGGTAGAGTTTGGAAGTGGGCACAGGATGGGGTGTTGCGGTGAAATAGGGCACTCGGGGCCAAACCTGAGGGAGCCCCGGGTCGTGGTGAGGTGGGGAAACGAGTGATGGGAGAGCCCGGAATCTGGGCTAGCCAATGAGGGGGCAGCAGGGGAGTCAGGCCTAAGTGCTGGACCCCTCTGCGGACCCTTCTCCACCTGACAGTGTAAATGAGCAAAGATGGATCAAGAAGGTGGGGGAGATGGGCAGAAAGCCCCAAGCTTCCAGTGGCGGAACTACAAGCTCATCGTGGACCCTGCCTTGGACTCTGCCGTGCGCAGGCCTTCTCAGAAGGTGTACCGTTATGACGGAGTCCACTTCAGTGTCAACGTGAGTGCCTCGGGCTTGGCTGGCCTTCCAGGGAATGCCAGGCCCTCCTTCGCCTCTGTTACCCTGTTCGGCACCGAGAACTACCATAGTTCTCCTGATCAGAAAGGAGTGGACCCAGCTCTTTTGCATGCATATAGCCGAATGGGCTTCTTAGAGCTTAGTGACCTGCTTCCACCCTAAGCAATCCCTCTGTTCCTGCTTTCCTCACTAGGACTCAAAGTACATACCAGTGGAAGACCTCCAGGACCCCCGTTGTCATGTCAGGTCCAAAAGCAGAGACTTTTCCCTGCCAGTCCCTAAGTTTAAGGTAGGTGTCTGTTGGTTCCCTGGTGTAGCAGCCCTTTAGGAGTGTGGAGGATACTGTCACTCTGCTCTTCAGGTAGCCCAGCCAAAGGGTCAGTGCACTGAAAGATCTAATGACCTCTGAGACAGTGAGACTGAAGTGTTGTGGATGGAAGGTGCCCTTGTATAGCAAAGGTGTCCCAAGTTACCCCTGGTGGTGAAGGTGTTAATTCCAGCTGCTGGGTTTCTCACTGCGTGTTCCGAGATAGTATACCGCACAACAGTAGGATGGTTTAGTTTCTTAATAAATAAAGAGAGCAGCAATACCACTGCTTCCCTGGAATCTCTCCTTGCCTCTCCTTTGGCCATGCGACCCTCCATCTTGGTTCCGCAGAGCATTCCCGTTGCCCCATCTAGGTGGGATAGTCGTCAGGCCTCGGACTAAACTTGAAAAACTAGTGGTTCTTTGTTTTCTTCACTCATTCTTTGTTCTTTCCCCATTAATTCTTCCCTTTTACATAGTTTTTGGGGTCCCTTCATCCTCTGTTTTTATTTTGTACATTTTCCATGCACATTCTCTCTCACATCCGTGGTTTTGACTATGGTCATGGTGTTGATGACTTCCAAATATGTTTCCAGCCATCGTTCTCAGACTTGCGTGCCTGGTAGAGGGGGGTCATTCTGTGGTCTCCCCATAGACATTGCACACCCTTGAGATTTAAAATAAGCTTTATCTTGTCAGTCTGGCTCTCCCTTTCCTGTTCTCTTTCCTGATAAATGATGGCACCATCTACTGAGTTACACAGGGTAGGCACCCAATTTTTTTTTTTTTTTTACCTTAATCTTTCTATTTTCATTGCAACTTCGATTCTTGTATTTTACCTGGTTTCTTTGCTTCCATGCTAGTTCATACTCAATTCTGCTGTTATTTATTTCTTTGATTTTACTGTTCTCATTTTTTTGCCAAGTCTGTTTCAGGGTATCAGTGTATGTGATTATCGGTTTGCCAATCCTTATTCTCTGCCTTGACACTATTCCTGTGTTACATCCAAACTGTGCAGTTACGCAGTTTCTGAAAATGTGAAGTTGTTATGTAGTTTCTTTTTCTATTTCTTTTTTTAGGTTTGGTTTTTTTTTTGAGATAGGGTCTCGCTATGTAGTTCAGACTGTCCTTGAACTCACTGTGTGTAGCCCAGGCTGGCCTCAAACTTGTGGCGATCCTCGTGCTTCAGCATACTGAGTGCTGGGATTACTGGTGTGAGCCACTACACTTGGCTTGTTCTATAGTTCCTTGTCCTGAAGGTTCTTGTTACTTTGATGAACTCCCGTATAGCCAGAAAGCGTAGTAAGAATGATGCCATCTTTCTGAATCCTTTCCTGATTCTGCTCTGTACAAAGGTTTCTTTCTCTGGGCTCACAAACGCGTTCTCTGAAGTTTTGCTGACACTGTGGCACACTGATCACCTGTCTTGGCTACTTTCCTGAATGAAGATCTCTTTTTCCAGTTCTGTGATTCTAGTGCTTCGCCCATGGTAGTAACTCTTGGGGGCTAGTAGATTATTTCCTTACGCCTGATTCCTTTTACATTTATGCCTGAGCTGTGCGTTTCTCTTCTTGGTTCTTGCCATTCTGTGCTAAGAGGAATTCAGGGAGCGAGGGATCAGGAGCAGTGTAGCCCTGGCCAGTGCCTCCATCCCTTGTCCTTCCATCTCCCAGACATCTCTCTTGACCTCGTTGGTCTTGCGGTAGTTTCTGAGACAGCAGAGGAGCACAGTTTGGTATAGAGCGGTGATGGTGAACCTTTTAGAGACATCCAAACTGAAACCCAGAGCCCATTTAGACCCAATTAAACCTGAATATCGAGATTTTAGTTTAGAAAAAACAACCTATACGTGAACATCTTTTGTCTTAAAAGAAAAGCAAGTAACACACAAGCCGTAGCTTCACCACCACTGGCGTAGTCTCCAGACCAACTCCTGTCTTCTCCACAGCTGGATGAGTTCTATATCGGGCAGATCCCACTGAAGGAAGTGACTTTCGCCAGGCTGAACGACAACGTGCGGGAAACCTTCCTGAAGGACATGTGCCGAAAGTACGGCGAGGTGGAAGAGGTAGAGATCCTCCTTCACCCCCGAACGCGCAAGCACCTGGGCCTGGCCCGTGTGCTCTTCACCAGCACTCGGGGCGCCAAGGAAACGGTCAAAAACCTCCACCTTACCTCCGTCATGGGCAACATCATCCATGCCCAGCTGGACATCAAAGGTGAGGGCCCTGCCGGCTGCTCAGGGCCGGTCTGCAGCGGAGGGTGTGTGCGCTAATGCCGCTGAGGTCAGGCAGGTCCCCAAGGTCATGGTTCCTTATCTGAACTTGGGGCTAGCTGTGTTTCTGAACTCAGAAGTTACTGGAGAATTACGGTGTGTACGTCATGCCTTTTTGTCTCCTTGCCAGCGTGGTCCGGATAGTACCCGGCAGTCAGGCCCCTGATTATATCCGAGAGAAGTTACGTGAAGGATAGAGTAAGTAGGTTAGCGTAGTAAGTCAGGACAGATTTTTATTTACTTATTTATTTGTTTATTTATTGTCTTTTTGAGACAAGGTCTCACCTTGCAGTTCAAGCTGGCCTTGAGCTCACTTTGTAGCCCAGGCTGGCCTTGAACTCTCAACGATCCTCCTGCTTTGGCCTTCCGAATGCTGGGATTATAGGCTTGCGCCACCATTCCTGGCTTTAGGACATGTTTTTTAAAACTAATTTTTTTTTTTAATTTTTATTTTTTGGTACCAGAAATTGAATTCAGGACTTTGCGCTTGCCAGGCAGGCGCTTGTGCCACTGACTTACATTCCTGGCCCAATACTAAATTTTTTAAAATACTTGATTTTCCGGCTTTTTTATTTTTATGTGTTTTTTTGAGATAGGGTCTTGTTTGCAGTTCAGGCTGGCCTTGAGCTTACTTTGTAGCTCAGGCTGCTCTTAAACTCTCAAAGCTCTTGCTGCCTCAGCCTCCTGAGTGCTGGGATTATAGGTATACACTACCACGCCTGGTGCTTGGTTTTGAAAGTTAACGTATTAAGCTTTTGAGGATTGAGGGTATAGCTTAGTGGGAGAGCTTTTGCCTAGTTTATTTGAGGCCTTGGGTTTGATCCCTAACACCAAAAATAAAAATAAATAAATAGCCGGGTGTGGTGGCCCATGCCCGTAGTCCCTGCACTGCTGAGCCGGGGGGATCAAAAGTTTTGAGTTCAGCTGGGGAAACTTAATGACTTAGTGAGACCTTATCTTAAAATAAAAACAAAATTAAAAGCTGAGGGTTACCTCAGTGGAAAGGTTCAACTGCTGGTGCCACCAAAACTCAGCCAACAGAGTATGTGTGCATGTGTTACACATTTACTCCTTTTCTTCCTTTTGTGAGACAGGGCCTTGCTGTGTAGCCCAGCCTGGCCCTGAGCCTGGGACAAACCTGCCTGAGCCTCCCAAGTGCTAGGACTTCAGATGTGCACCACCATCCAGGCCTCAAAAATTTTAAGAAATGAAAATAAAAAACAAAGGGCCTGGAGATACAGCTTAGTGGTAGAGTACATACTTAGCATGTTCAAAGTCTTGGGTTCAGTTTCTACAAGTAACAAAATATTCTTAAGGGAAGACCTGTAAAGACAAAAGAAACAGTCCCGACTGCTTTGGTAAGGAGCTACAGGGAAGAGTGAGGTCTGTGACAAACTCAGTTACAGTGCTGTGTAAAGGAGGCAACTCTTAGTTGGCATCAGTCAGTTTGCAGGGGAAAGAGGACTGACAGTCCCAAATTTGATTTTGCTTTTTTAAGGCAGTGTCTGTGTCACTGTGTAGTCCAGGCTGGCTCGAATGTGAGATAATCCTCCTGCCTCAGCCTGCTGTGTGCTGGGACTGCAGCTGTGCACTGCCATGCCTAGCCCAAATTTGACTTTTAAAAGCCAGAATAGTAGATTTTTATATGTGAGCTTAGTTTTTTTTTGTTTTTTGGGGGTTTTTTGGTTCTGGGAATTGAACTTAGGACCTTGTACTTGCCAGGCAGGTGCTTGTGCCACTGAGCTAGATCCCTGGCGCCTGAATTTTAAATACTACATCCCTCCCAAGGTTTTTATTTTTTTTTTGTCTTTTATTTTTTGAGGTGGTCTTACCATAGTCTAGTCTGGCCTTGAACTTAACAGTCCTCTTCAACCTTCTAAGTACTGGAATTACAGCCTTACATTGTACCTGGCTCTTTTTTCCTTCATTGCTATACTGGGAATTGAACTCAAGGCTTTTACATTGAGACACATCCCCAACCATTTTTTAATTTTCTGTTTTGAGACAAGGTCTTGTACATTGTCCAGGCTGAGCTCAAACTTTCAGTCTTCCTGCCTCAGCCTTGCAGAGTGCTGGGATTATAGGGACACTCCACTATGCCTAGGTCCTCCCAAGATAAGTCATTATGCAGGGTGAATAAAATTCAATCCTGGGCTGGATTTAGCCTTCAGGTTGCCATTTTGTAGTCTTTATAGGATAAGTAGTGTGGAGGGAAGTAGCCTCAGAGAGGCTGGGTTTGAATGCCACTTCTTCCATTGACCAATTTTGTGACTGTGCCGGTAAACTTTCTTTAATTCCTTTAAGAGGACAGTTTCTCTCCTGTTTATTGTCCATTATAGTAGTACGGGTACATGTGTATTTGTAAACTGGTGTGACTTTTTTTTTTTTTTTTTTTTTTTTTGCGGTACTGGGGATCGAACTCAGGACCCTGCACTTGCTAGGCAAGCGCTTATTCCACTGAGCTATATCCCCAGCCCCAGTATTTGTAAACTGGGAAGTGCTGTAGAGTATGTTTCTTGGGATAGTTAATTGGAAGAGATGAGATAGGAGAACTGAAATCCCCAAATCCGATATTGTAAGAAATTGTAGGAAAGATGAGGCCTATGAAAGAAACAGATCTGCCAAATTAGAAAAGAGTTTTATTGTTTTGTTTCAACACTGGAGATCAAACTGGAATATTTTACCACTGAAATACATCTCTTTTGTAATTTTACTGTTTATTTTGAGGCAGAGTCTTGCCGAATTGCTCAGGTGGGCTGTGAATGTATGATCCTCCTTCCTCGGCTTTCCGAGAAGCTGGGACTCAGGCATAGGTCGCTGTGCCTGGCTAGGCATTGTCTGTTCCTTCTGACTGTGTGTTCCTGTTTCTTTCCCCATAGGACAGCAGCGAATGAAGTACTATGAATTGATTGTCAATGGTTCCTACACCCCTCAGACTGTGCCCACGGGGGGCAAGGCCCTGAGTGAGAAGTTCCAGGGTTCTGGTGCGGCCACTGAGACGGTGAGAAGCTTGTGCCTGCCACAGCCCTAGCCCTGTGGACACAGTGCCTGGTTGCCAGGAGCAGGAGCCACCTTTGGGAGGTTCTAGACTTTACTGTTAAGTTTAGGAAGAGCCAAGAAAAGATGGTAGAAACTTTCAAAACGCAGGAATCTAGGATTCTTTTAGAGCAAAGCACGTTTTGAATGGTGGCTGATCCTTTCTCTTTTCTCCTTGCCCCACTCTCCCCTATAGACTGAATCCCGCCGCCGCTCCTCCTCTGACACAGCTGCCTACCCATCAGGCACTGCTGTGGTGGGCACCCCTGGCAATGGCACCCCCTGCTCCCAGGACACAAGCTTCTCCAGCAGCCGACAAGACACCCCCTCTTCCTTTGGCCAGTTCACCCCTCAGTCCTCCCAAGGAACCCCCTACACATCTCGGGGCAGCACCCCTTACTCTCAGGACTCTGCCTACTCTAGCAGGTACAGAGCTCACACCACGTAGGTTCTGGGAGCTGCCATCAGGAAGAAGCCAAAGTTTCACTGAGAGAGAATTGGAGATCGTCTGGCCTGCTCTCCATAGAGCCGGCCAGCAAGCTGCTGTCTTCAGGGACACTGTCTAGAAAGTTGATGTGTAGTTCTTGGGGGCAGTGGAGCGAGGCTGTGGGTGCGAGAACCGGGATGGTCGGTCGCTCACACAGAGCTGAGCCCCGGTAACTCTCTCACTTCTTTTCTAGCACCACTTCGACCTCCTTCAAGCCCCGGCGGTCAGAAAACAGCTACCAAGATTCCTTTTCCCGCCGCCATTTCTCAGCCTCCTCCGCCCCCACGACTGCCTCCACATCCATCTCCGCCACCACTGCAGCCACCGTCGCGTCCTCGTCGTCCTCGTCTTCCTCCTCCTCGTCCTCATCTTCGTCGACGTCCTCTTCTTCCTCGTCCTCTCAGTTTCGTGGTTCTGACTCTAACTACCCAGCGTATTACGAAAGCTGGAATCGTTACCAGCGTCATGCTTCTTACCCGCCACGCCGGGCAACTCGCGAGGAGCCCTCTGGTGCCCCTTTTGCTGAAAGTACTGCTGAGCGCTTCCCACCCTCCTACACCTCCTACTTGCCCCCGGAGCCCAGCAGGCCCGCAGACCAAGACTACCGGCCTCCCGCCTCAGAGGCCCCGCCCCCAGAGCCTCCAGAACCGGGCGGAGGGCCCAGCCCCGAGCGGGAAGAAGCTCGGACCTCCCCCCGCCCGGCCTCCCCTGCCCGCTCCGGCTCCCCGGCCCCAGAGACCACCAACGAGAGTGTGCCCTTCGCCCAGCACAGCAGCCTGGATTCCCGGATTGAAATGCTGCTGAAGGAGCAGCGCTCCAAGTTTTCTTTCCTGGCCTCTGACACGGAGGAGGAGGAAGAGAACAGCAGTGCTGGCTCTGGGCCAAGAGATGCCGGGAGCGAGGTGCCTTCTGGGTCAGGCCACGGGCCGTGCACACCTCCCCCGGCCCCAGCTAACTTTGAGGATGTGGCGCCTGCAGGGAGTGGAGAATCGGGGGCTCCCCGGGAGTCTCCCAAGGCCAATGGACAGAACCAGGTGATGTTGGGGTTGGTGGGAGAAGGTACCTGGGGTATGGGGGGCGGCAGGGTGGGTGCCATGGGGAGAGGGAAGCAAGCTGGAGAATGGTTTTGAGGACGCGTCCAAGGAGTGGGTGGTGGCTTACTGTGACCCTCCTCTGCACCCCCATAGGCTTCTCCCTGCTCTTCCGGAGAGGACATGGAGATCTCTGATGATGACCGGGGCGGCTCCCCTCCTCCGGCCCCGACACCCCCCCAGCAGCCCCCGCCCCCACCCCCACCCCCACCACCCCCGCCCCCGTACCTGGCTTCCCTCCCCCTTGGTTTTCCTCACCAGCCTGCCTACCTCCTTCCACCCCGGCCTGATGGGCCACCACCCCCGGAGTACCCCCCGCCTCCACCGCCACCCCCCCACATCTATGACTTCGTGAACTCCTTGGAACTTATGGATCGACTTGGGGCTCAGTGGGGAGGGATGCCTATGTCCTTCCAGATGCAGACCCAGATGTTAACTCGGCTCCACCAGCTGCGGCAGGGCAAGGGGTTGACTGCTGCCTCGGCTGGGCCTCCCAGTGGGGCCTTCGGGGAAGCCTTCCTCCCGTTCCCGCCTCCACAGGAGGCAGCGTATGGTTTGCCCTATGCTCTGTACACACAAGGGCAAGAAGGCCGGGGGGCGTACTCTCGGGAGGCCTATCACCTGCCTTTGCCCATGGCAGCCGAGCCCCTGCCCTCCTCCTCCGTCTCAGGAGAAGAGGCCCGGCTGCCTCCCAGGGAGGAGGCAGAGCTGGCAGAAGGCAAGGCCCTGCCTTCAGCAGGCACTGTGGGCCGCGTGCTGGCCACCCTCGTCCAGGAGATGAAGAGCATTATGCAGCGAGACCTCAACCGCAAGATGGTGGAAAACGTGGCCTTCGGGGCCTTTGACCAGTGGTGGGAAAGCAAGGAGGAGAAGGCGAAGGTGAGACTTGGTGCCTGAGGTTAGGGACCTTGGGACTTCTGGACAAGGTGGGCCTCAGGCTTCTGCAGCTGTGCAGCTCAGAGCAGGGGTGGGCGGACATCCAGGCAAGCGGAGTGCAAGGAAGGCTGTGGGCACCCAGTGGGACAAAGCTGTTTGGAAAGAAGTTGGGGGCTTGAGAGTTGAAAGAACCTTGTCCTGGTTCCATTACTGCCGTTTATAGATTGAAAAAATAGTAGTTTCCTAAGGTTTATGGGCTAAACAAGCAGACTTGAGAAAAATGCCTGTCAGTGGCTGGTAGAGGGGTAACAGAGATAGTGCCAAGGAGGCAGTCAAGTACATGCATTTCTGGGGTCCTGGGGCAGGGAGTGGGTCTGGCAGGCAGGGGTGTTGGGACCTCAGTCGCCCTGCTGCCTGCAGCCCTTCCAGAATGCAGCCAAACAGCAGGCCAAGGAGGAGGATAAGGAGAAGACCAAGCTAAAAGAACCAGGCATGCTGTCCCTTGTTGACTGGGCCAAGAGTGGGGGTACCACAGGCATCGAGGCCTTCGCCTTTGGGTCAGGGCTGCGAGGGGCCCTGCGGCTGCCTTCATTTAAGGTATCCAGAACTGTGGGCTTGCTAGGTGGGGTGGGACAGGTGGGGAGGGCCTGCTGTCCTGGGGCTCCAGGTATTTGGGGACTGAGTGTGTGAGGTCTGAGCGGGCCCATCTCCTACTGTCCCCCAGGTGAAGCGGAAAGAACCATCAGAAATTTCAGAGGCCAGTGAAGAAAAGAGGCCCCGGCCCTCCACTCCAGCTGAGGAAGATGAGGATGGTGAGTAGGGGGTCAGGTGGAAGGGGAACCAGGTTAGGCTCTGGGGTTCTGGTGGGAAGGTGAGAAGCTAAGACAGAGGGATCAAGGCATCTTGAGGTTAGGAGCCAAGTGGAGATCTTGGTAGAGTGTTAAAAGAAAGATTGCTGGCCCACACCTATAATCCCAGCACTCAGGAGGGTGAGTCAGGAGGATCACCATGAGGTTAAGGCCAGTTTGAACTACATCATAGCAAGTGCTTCTAAAAGGTGTCAGAAGCACACACTAGGGTTCTCCCTGGATTATAGTTGTGGTTATTCCTGTAGTATGCTGACTTACATAGTTTGGTTTTGCTTCTATAAAATAAAAGTAAGTTCAATATCTGGAATTACAGAACCCTAAGGTTAAACAAATCGTCTACCCAAGTGTAACATCTCAAGCTTTCATTCTCCTACAGCTTTCCCCTCAACCTGTCAAGTCTGATCTATTGGCTAAAATCTCCCCTGGCTGGGAAACTTCCTTTTCGAGTCATGTGTACTTCTTTGGAGTCCTGTTGGCCTTCGTACTCTTTCCTTGGGGCAGGCCTAACAAGTAGGCTTCTTCTTCCACCCAACTCAGAAAGACAAAAGATAAAAAGGGTGGGACGTGTTAAAAACTGTAAAATCTTAGGTAACTGTAAGAGACTTGTGTTTCTGTACTGAGTTTCAGCTTCCTGACTATAAATGGGACCATCGGGAAGGTCAGCAGCAGTGTAAGGAAAGCTCAATCCACATGGTAGAGAAACAGTAATTTATTGTTGATGGGAATTTTCCTAACCCCTGCTCAACTGACCCAGATCCTGAACGAGACAAGGAGGTTGGCGAGCCAGGACGTCCGGGGACCAAGCCTCCAAAGCGAGATGAAGAGCGAGGAAAGACCCAGGGCAAACACCGAAAGTCCTTTGCTCTCGACAGCGAAGGGGAAGAGGCGTCCCAGGAGTCTTACTCTGACAAGGCAAGGGGCCGGGTGTCCCGTCGCTGCTAGAGGCCAATTTCCCAAGGGCATGTTCTGTGGCCATCTTTTCCCTGGCCTGAAACCCAGGCGGCGAGGCTCAGAGAACCAGTTGTCGCTTTCCTGTTAATCCCTGTTCATTTCCTTAAGGATGAGGATGACGAGGAGGAAGACGAGGAAGATGAAGAGCGAGAGGAAGCTGTGCATACCACTAAAAAGGAGGCAGAGGCATCAGACGGTGAGTGGAACTGAACGGAATTCTGGCTTGGGGAGGAAGGGATCCAGCCAGCCGGCGTGCCCCTTCCTGAGCCCACGTAGCCGTTCTGCAGGACTTGCTGTCCACCTGCACCTTCCATGGTAGCAGCTGTTTAGCCCTGCCCTTTGAGGCACTAGCCCTTTGGATACATTAAACCTGGTTCTCTCCTGCTTGCCTCTTTTCCTGAGGATGTTCTAGCAAAATGTGTTCATTATTCAAAGTGCTAGATGTAAGAAATCTGCATTCTGTCCATGGATGCAGCCAGCTTGCACCTTCCGCCTTTGGACACTGCTCTTCCTTCAAGGCGCAGCAACCAGGCTCTGTCCCCCACTGTGCCCTTCCTCAGAGTTTTTATAACTAGACTCTCTTCTGCATGGTTGAACACTTTGGTGCTCCCCATTCTGTCAGGTATCGGGTACACGGCTTGGTTTCTTTTTCATTCATTCATTCAGTGAGAGATGTTGAACCGCTCCCTTACGTACTTAGCACATTGCAGTGATGGCCGAGATAGGTGTGGTTCCTGCTTTTGAGAGCTTGTTGGAAGGAGGCAGAGAGGCTTAACAAACACACAAACCCTGTCACTTCAGATAGAGGCTGTTTTGAAGAAGATAAAGCAGAGTGATCCAGTAGGGGATGACATGGACCTGGGGAAAGGTGTACTGTTTTCTGTGTGGTGATCAGGGGTGTCAGAGAAGGGCCGCCTTAGCGGGCCCGGAGGCTCTTCACCAAGGCTGAAGGCTCCGTGTTCTGATGAGGGTGCAGGTACAGACCCTCCTCACCTTGTTGGTCGCTGCTTTTTCTCAGTTTTACCTTCTGGTGGTTGGGTTTGTCATCTTCTGTGCTCCTGGCGCCCTGCTTTTCTAACTTAGATTCGTGGTGCAGTCTTGCCTGAGTTTGTTTTGATTTCCATCTTTTCCCTCCGTTGTATTCTGTCTTCCAAGCTGCTAATGGAATTGTCTTCATAGAGTGTATACCTTCCCTTTATACGGTCTGCTTCTGGCTCCCAGCTGTCCTACGGCCTGACACTGGGGGCCCTTGTAACCTCGCCCCCGCTTATCTGTTCAGCTCCATCTCACCGTCCTCCAGCTCCTGTCTACTACTTTCTGCTCTCATTTTCCCAGTTATGTTCCTTGAAGATTGTAGAACTCTGAGATTTCTTAGAGTACTTCTCATACATTACTAATCTGTTGAATGTTTAAAGCATGTTGTTTTTGAAGCTTATTTCATGCCAGAATCCTTCCTCACAGACTCCATCATCCAGGCTGCCCTTAAGGTCCTCTCTGGGAAAGCCAGGCGTGACACATGCCTGTAATCCCAGCACTCAGGAACCTGAGGCAGGAGGATCACAGGAAGTTCGAGGCCAGCCCGGACTACATAGTTTGAAGCTAGCCTTCTGAACTATGTAGTGATACCTGGTCTCAAAAAACAAACAAAAGCAAGATCCATCTTGGCAAAAGTTTTGGTAGTAAGAGTGCACTGCTTGCTGGTCACAAGTCTCCCTCTTGTCTTTGACATCCCTGCTTGGTCCTTGTTTGGTGTGACATCCTGTGTTGCATGGAGAAATGGTTCCTTGTCCTCTTGATTTCAACATCTGCATCTCAGAGATGCCTTCCTTGACGTGCTCAGCCAGACAAGTCCGGGGCTGCTTCTCTAGGGCTCCAACCCTTTGTACTCATACTGGTCGTTTGTGAACAGATGTTTACTTAGCCAGCTCCCAGACGTGTCACACACTTGCGCACAGAGAACCGAGTCAGTGAGCAAGCCTGGCCTGACCAGTGCGGGTCCCCCCCCACTGACGGCCCTGACCAGTGCGGGTCTCCTCCCCCCGCTGACGGCCCTGACCAGTGCGTGTCCCCCCCCCAACGGCCCTGACCAGTGCGGGTCCCCCCCTGATGGCCCTCCTGGGTTTCCAGGTGAGGACGAAGACAGCGACTCGTCCCCCAAACGCCCTCTCTACGCCGACTCAGACGCTGAAGACGGCAGCACCTCGGACTCTGAGAGCAGCAGCTCATCCTCCTCGTCTTCGTCTTCCTCTTCGTCGTCATCTTCATCATCAGAGTCCTCTGAAGAGGAAGAGGAAGAAGAGCAACCAACAGCCGTTCCCTCAGCCTCGCCACCCCCCAGGGAAGCTCCAGAGCCTCCCCCAGCGCCTGTGGAGGAACCTGAGCCAGAACGGGCGGCAGGCCCCCCTGCTGCACCTCTCCCCGAGCAGAGGTCTCCAGCAAGGCCTGCGGGTAAGTGCTGCATGCCTGGTGACTCAGTCTTCGTGTGTGTCCATGTCTGAAGAATGGGAGAGCCTGCATTGATTCCATACAAGTGTGTGTGACTTCATTGGTTTTGTATTGAGAGCAGTAGAAAGCCCTCTGAGGAGTGACATGATCAGATTTGAAATTTGAAAACATATAAAGAAAAGGTCACTTTTCTCTTGTCCCTTCCCTGCTTGGGGACATAATGATCTAACACTCGAACCTGATCTGCCAGAGTGATTTACAGGCGGGTCCTACTAAAGTAAAACAGGATGGTCTCTTCCCAAGTAAGTCGGTAGAAAAATCTCCAATGTAATAAATTCCTCCTAATTTTTAAGCCTGTTTCTTCAGTGGGCTTAAGTGCAAGTGATTAAATGGGCAGGTTTCTGTTTAGATGGTCTCACTGTGTAGTTTAAGCTGGCCTTGAATTCACTTGTATAGCCCAGGGTGGCCTCATAAAGTCACGATGAGCCTCCTGCCTCTGCCTCCTGAGTGCTGGGATTACAGGCTTGCACCACCATGCCCAGCTTAAATGGGCAAATGCTAACATGAACTTAGAATTTAGTTCTGCCTTTGCTTTCTTTTGTGGATTTGCATATACCATTGAACATACCACATGAATAGATTTTTTCCTGCTTTGGAAACTTTGTTCAGGCAGCAGATAGTGAGTACTTAGCACAGCCAGTAGTAGGTGCAAGGGATATGCTGGTGTGTCCATCGGATACTGTTCTCACTCCTGTAAAGCTCACAGTCTATGTAGAGAGACAGGGTAGTTGAGTAGTAAATAGGTAAGAAAATCTGTTGTTGCAAACTGATAAGTCTCTGGAAGGAAAAGTAAGGGGTCCTCTGAACCTGCATGTGTCTGCAGGCCTGGTGCCCCCTTTCTGCTGAAGCACAGCTGGGCTGCAATCCAGACAAAGCAGGTAGGAGGGAAAGATTATCAGGTACAAAGGCCCCAAGGCAGGAGAACCAGCAGGTTGGAAGACCTGGAAGAAAGTGAGTTGAGAGCTGGGGTAGTGGGGTGGCCAGAACTTGAGGCGTGGGCAAGGCACAGGCTATGTGAGAATTGGCTCTTTATCTTGAGAGCAGTGGAAGGCCCTCAGAGGAGCAGCGTGAGTAGCTTTGTGGTCTGACAGGATGCAGTGCGAAGAGACCTGGAGAGGGGCCGTGTGGTGCAGAGACTGGGATGAGGCTGTGCAGGATGGAAGGATATAGGTCACCTCTCGGGATGCAAGTGAGACAAGGGCCCCGGGGACTTCCCACCGGGTGCTACTACGCACCCTACGCTGAGCTGGGCAGGGCCCACAGGAGGGCCGCCTGGTACTATGGGGTGCTGTTCGAGTGCAGGCCCCACAGGGGAGGAGTTGAGCCTCTCTGAATGAAACTTCGGGTACTCCCAGGCTCTTCTGAGTCCGTTGGTAGCAGAAGGGCCTGTGTGGCTGTAGGCAGCTCGGAGGCATCAATCTTAGTAGCTTTGCTTCTCTGTGGGGTAGAAAGGAGAGGGGTATAGCCACAGCTGCATTTGGAAAAGGCCATTCTGGCAGGACGGGAGATTTGGAAGAGGTGAGGGAGGAGGTAGGATGCCAAGAGTGTGAGGGATGGCTGCGCGTGGTGGCATGTGGCTGTAATTTCTGCAAAAGGGTCGTTGAGAGTTTGAGGCCAGCCTGGGCTGCGTGGTAAGACCCCGTCTCAAACATAAGTATCTGAAGGGGTGCAAGTAAGGTGAGGGCAGGAGCCCCGCAGGGTGCTGGTGGTGCGGTGCAGGAGGGTGGTAGCGGAACGAAGCTGAGGAGATAGAGTACTTGGGGGACTGCTTACTAGGAAGGAGATTGGGCAGTGAGCCAGGAGAAGCAAGAAGGCTGAAGGAGTTAGTTTGGGTTGAATCTGCGATGCCCCTGGGACCTCCACCCAGAAACACTGGCCTTGGGTGATACACTGACACTGGGAAGCACAGGCTAGAAACAAGATGGATACATGGGAGGAGCGAGGGTGCTGGTGGGGACTTCCTCTGTGTACGAGCACAGGAGGGAGGAGGGTCCAGAGCCTGAAAGTCTTGTAAGAGACAGGTAGGCGGCAAAAGGAACCCAAGGAGGCAGGAAAACCACAATCCAGGATGGGAGGGAAAGCAGGGAGGGTGTGCTTTGAACATGAAGGGAGCACAGATTTAACACAAGCCGTGGTCTGTGTCATCAGGCCACAAGAGGGGGTGACCAAAGAAGTGTCAGGCTTGACATGACAGGTCATCGGTGACCCTACTGATTTCATTTGAGTGGTTCAGACTACTGCCAAGTTTTGGGGTGCTGGTGAGAAAGGGGAGATGACAAAGATAGTGTTTTAGAAAGGCAGCCAGCCTTGCTGAGGAGGAAAACAGTGCAGAGGCCACAGTGATGTTTGGCAAGGCTCTAGGCATAGCACACTGAAAACTCATTTTGGTTTTTTTTTTTCTGTCTTTTTGAGACAGTCTTGCTATGCAGTTTAGGCTGGCCTTGAGCTCACTTTGTAGCCCAGGCTGGTCTCGAACTCGCAATATCCTCCTGCCTCAGCGCTTGAATGAGTGCTGGGATTGTAGGTGTGCACTACCACACCCAACTGAAAGCTCATTTTGTCATCCCAGGTGTGACGCTTTTGCTGTTCCTACTTCACAGAGATGCTGAGAGGAGAGACTGGAGTCTCAGCGAGGGGGCCACCAGGCGACCTCGCGGGGGCGGGATCACAGCAAGGAGCCCGCGGGGCTGCTGGGGGCTTAGCTTCCCGGAGTGGGTGGAGTGCAGGTGTGAAGGGACGAGCCAACAGGTAGATGGAAAATAGGGAGAAACCCCACCCCAGCGGCATTTCTGGGGAGGCCAGTGGAGGCCTCAGACCTGCTGCAGGTGTACGTGAGTGGGGAGGCAGGGAGATGTGTGCACCCTTGGGCCGTGTTTCTCCTGTTTTCAGTCCGCTTCATTCTCACCCTGCTGCAGATGTCCCCCTGGCCTTCTCCAGCCAGCTGAGGGCCCACCCCAAACCTTAACACTGGTTCCCAGCAGACCATTATCCTAGGTCCTTCTGCCCACTGAAGGGTTGGCAAGGGCAGGCTTGGGCCAGGTCAGCATCCTAGTGGTCTTGGTCATGCAGTAGAAACTGGCTTTAGCCCCATAGATCTGAGGGCCCTGGGAGAGTAGTTCTTAGAGAAAGGCAGGAGTTATATTGACCAGGCGCCCCTCCCACCTCTTAAATGACAGGGCTGGGCAAGCCTCTGCCAGGTGGAGGGACACGGAATTATGTGTGAAAAAACCTTGCTAGAAGGAGAATTTGCCGTCCTTCACAGCCAGGCTTCTAGAAGACACGGGGCTAGGCTGGAAGGATGTTCCTGCCCAGCCTGGGAGAGAGAAAAGGGGTGGAGGGGTCACTCAGAACCTGGAGCCTGGACTGAGTACCTGGTGTTGCTAGCTTCTAGCTGTGGATTGCTGCTGGTTGAGACCTCCGGTGACATCCAGAGTCTAGCACAGTGCAGGCTGAGGGCCTTCCTCTGGGTGTCAGACTGAGGCACAGCAGTCAGGCTTTGGACACAGGGTGATCAAGGCCCTCTCAGGCCTGGCCTGGTGGTGTGTGCCCTTCAGTTCTGAGTGGTAGAGCCAAGGAGTCCACAGAAATCCAGGGCAGCATAGGGTGGCAGCTGAGAAGATGAACTCAACCCTGCCTGCCTGGGTATGTGTCACTTTGTCACTTGCCAAGCCTGTGCCGCTGGGGAGGTTATTAACCTCTCTGTGCAAGTTTTTTTTCCTTTTTTTTTTTTTTTTTTTTTGAGACAGGGTCTTGCTGTGCAGTTCAGGCTGGTCTTGAGCTCACTTTGTAGCCCAGGCTGGTCTCGAACTCACAACAATCCTCCTTCCTCAGCCTCCTGAGTGCTGGGATTACAGGCGTGCGCCACCATGCCCAATGTAGTTTTCTTGTTTGTGAGATGGGGTTAATATACAGTTACCAAAATGTACAGTAAAAGTTTTAAATTGTTTTTAAAAAGATATTTAGTATAGTAAAAGCTACATCGCTGGAGAACCCTCCCTCTAACTTTGAACACACATACCCCATTATTCTTGCCACTTTCTGAAGCAATTGTGCGAGTCCTCTTTGCGGGGTGTCTCTGTGACGTGATCAGAAGTGTAGTGACCGCTATGCCAGATGTCCTCTAACAGAAAGGCAGGACTATAAAAGGGTCAGAACGTCTTCATCCACCATGGTCACCAAATCTGCACTGCGTGTCTCCTGGCGCCTCTCCCACGTCAAAATGGCCATGAAAGAAACATTGTGAATGGGTTTTGGGACAGGCCGACCGTGAGGAAAGAGCACCTCCAGAACTGCTTCTGAAAGTAGCAAGGATGACGGGACAAGTGCGCTGGGAGCATGGGGAGGGCTTTGAGGGGGACTCATGGCAATGTGTCTCATACACTAATAGGTTTCTGTTTAACATTCAGGGTGTGTTTCAGTCACATATCAGGGCACCAGGGCCACTGCGCTGTTGGGAGAATGAAGTGCTTTCACATATGGACGCACAGGAGCGGTACTAGCTGCTGATCTGCCACAGGCAGGTGTGGCTGCCAGCCCCCTGGCCCTGTGCAGATGGCGATGGCAGTGTTTGAAGAAGTGGGGCAAGTCTTCAGCAAGGCTGTGCCGTGAGCTGGGGTTGAGGGCTGTGTGCATAGATGACGGATGGAGGGCAGCAGCTCTCGGACAGAGGGTTCAGCCAGGGAGATGCAGCAGTGCCTCGCAGAGACGTCCCTTCCCTCCTCACCTCCCGCCCTTCGGCTCTCAGCTTCAGCCTGGTTTCCTCACTGGGGCTTTCTCTTTATGCACCCTCTGGCACATCCCCAGTCTGTCTGTGGTGGGTTGGGCAGGCAGAAAGGCAAGTTTTACCAATTTTGTTTTCTTTTTTTATTTTGGGGGAACTAGGGATCGAACTCAGGACTTTGTGCTTGCCAAGCAGGCGCTTATTGCACTGAGCTATATCCCCAGCCCCCAATTTTCTTTTTTTGGTATGAGGAACTCAGGGCCTTTGCACTGAGCTATTATCTTCAGCCTTTTTGTGTTTTTTGAGACAGGGTCTCACTCAGTTACTAAGGCTGGTCTCAAACCTATGATCTTCATTGCAAGTTTGAGGCCAGCCTGGGCTACCAAGTGAGTTTAAGGCCAGCCTGAACTGCATAGTGAGACCATCTCAAAGAAAGCCAAAAACTTGGGAGTCTCCTGTTTCGGCCTACCAGAGTTCAGGGATTGCAGGAGTGCACCACCATAACCAGTTTATAAAAAATTTTGAGATTCAGTTTCTTACCTTGTATCTTGTTAATCTCAGTAGACCAGAGAATATTGTTTATAATTGAATTAATAGGTATTTTAGTTTGGTCTGGCCTGTAGCAGACTCGTAGAATGTGGGTGACAACAAATGTCTTTGCTCGTGTGCCTAGTCACTGGTTGTGGTTGTGTCACTGCCGGGACCAGTGAGAAGGCTGGGACCCTAGTGTCCGCCTCCCCCCGGAGTCAGTGTGTTTGGTTTGCATTGTCACCCCCCTTGGACCGAGCGCTCTGAGGATGTGAAGGAATCGCCGCTGTTCCCAGCATGGTCGGGCGCAGTGCAGGCTTGGCGACCGGCTGAGTGAGCAGGTGCAGAAACCCGTGCCATCAGAGCCTGCCGCGCACCACAGTGGGCGGGCTCTGTCCCCTGTGGCTTGGTGGGTGGGTGAGGTGTCTTTAGGGTTTGCCTGAGTTTGCCAGGCAGACCGAGCATAACCTCTTAAACGAGGCAGCCATGGCCCAGCTGAACTCAAGTCTTCTCCCCGAGGACTGAGAGCGGACCTGACTGGTCTTTCCATGCGCTTCCTTCTCCAGAGCCCACCGAGGAGCTGCCTCCCAGTGTACCCCAGCCTGCCCAGGAGCCACAGCCTGGGCCCCCAGCCCCACCGCCCCGCCTGGACGAACGCCCCTCTTCTCCCATCCCTCTTTTGCCTCCGCCCAAGAAACGTCGGAAAACTGTCTCCTTCCCTGCCATGGAGGAGGCGCCGGCCCCAGAGCCTCCCCCAGCTGCCCTCCCGCAGGCCAAGTCTCCTGGTCCAGTGTCTCGAAAAGTCCCCCGGGGTGCTGAGCGGACCATTCGCAACCTGCCCCTGGACCACGCGTCTCTCGTCAAGAGCTGGCCAGAGGAGGTGTCCCGAGGGGGCCGCAACCGGTCTGGAGGCCGAGGCCGCTCCACAGAGGAAGAGGAGGTAGAGCCAGGCACAGAAGTGGACCTGGCAGTGCTGGCTGACCTGGCCCTTACTCCGGTCCGGCGCGGGCTGGTGGCCCTGCCTCCTGGTGATGACTCGGAGGCCACCGAGACCTCAGATGAAGCTGACCGCCTGTGGTCCCCACTCAGCCACATCCTCCTGGAACACAACTATGCCCTGGCCGTCAGGCCCTCACCCTCCACGCCAACCCTGCGGCCCCCGGAGCCGGTCCCGGCCCCTGCGGCCCTCTTCAGCTCCCCAGCAGATGAGGTTCTGGAGGCCCCTGAGGTGGTGGTGGCTGAGGCAGAGGAGCCGAAGCCACAGCAGCAGCTGCAGGTGCCGCAGGAAGCGGGGCAGGAGGAGGAGGAGGAGGGAGAGTCTGAGTCCTCCGACAGCAGCAGCAGCAGCAGCAGCAGCAGCAGTGATGGCGCTGGGGATGGGGCTGGGGCCGGCCGGAGGCGCAGCCTGCGCTCCCACGCCCGGCGCCAGCGGCCACTGCTTCCACCGCCACCACCGCCACCACCCTCCTTTGAGCCCCGCAGTGAGTTTGAGCAGATGACCATCCTCTATGACATCTGGAATTCGGGCCTGGACTTGGAAGACATGAGCTACCTGCGGCTCACGTACGAGCGGCTGCTGCAACAGACCAGCGGGGCCGACTGGCTTAACGACACCCACTGGGTCCACCATACAAATATCCTGATCCCGGGATCTGACTGCCCGTGCGGGACTGGAAGCCAGGTCCTTGCTGCGTTGCTCGCCTCCCTCCCCGCCTGGCTGTGCCTGGGGCACCTGTAGGTTCCTCCCCAGCTGCCCAGCCATCGCCTTGGCCTCTGCAGCTTTCCTGCCTCTCTGAGTTTCTCTGGCAGAATGGCAGAGTCCGAGCCTGACTCGGGTGGTCTCCCCCTCACACCGGGTGTGCCCGCCAGCTTGGAGTAGCTGCCCTTCCCTCAGCCTGGGGTTGGGGTAGACAGAGAAGAGTGGGCCCCAGGGACTGGGGCGGTCCGGGACGCGTTCTGTTCCTTAACGCCCTGCACTCACCAACCTGAGCGCTCCCAAGCGCAGGCGGCGGCCCCAGGATGGGCCCCGGGAGCACCAGACAGGCTCCGCGCGCAGCGAGGGCTACTACCCCATCAGCAAGAAGGAGAAGGACAAGTACCTGGACGTGTGCCCTGTCTCGGCCCGGCAGCTCGAGGGGGCAGACACTCAGGTAGGGCCCTTCCCGGAGCCACTGCCACCCGCTGCCCCCTCTACCCAGCCCTGTCAGTCACCTCCTCCCTGTCCTCACAGGGGACTAATCGTGTGCTTTCTGAGCGGCGGTCTGAGCAGCGGCGGCTGCTGAGTGCCATCGGCACTTCAGCCATCATGGACAGCGATCTGCTAAAGCTGAATCAGCTCAAGGTGAGGGGCAGGACCTGGGAGGGGGCTGAAGCAGGGAGCGCAGCCGCTCCCAGAAGCCTTTGCTTCCTAGGAGATGGGTCGTCAAGACACTCTCCGACCTGGGAGGTCTGCGGGCAAAGCACGGGGCTAGGCTGGGAGGCATCCGGCAGTATGGTCTCCTTCTGACCCCCAGTTTCGGAAGAAGAAGCTCCGATTTGGCCGGAGCCGGATCCATGAATGGGGTCTCTTTGCCATGGAACCCATTGCAGCAGACGAGATGGTCATTGAATACGTGGGTCAGAACATCCGCCAGGTGAGGCTCTAGCCCCAGCCCCACGACCAGCTCTTGGTCTGACAGACAACACCAGATTTCACGAGTACCGTTTCTCTCTGGACAAAGCTTCACTTCCCTCCCAGCCCCAAGACCTAGCGAGTGAAACCTTTGTCCTTGCTCCATCCTTCCTTAGTGGATTGGTTAGTCGGTTGAATTGTTGAGACAGGGTCTCACTGTGTAGCCCAGGCTGGCCCCAAACTGTTGGTGATATTCCTGCCTCAACCTCCCAAGTGCTGGGATTACGGCTGTGTACTACTACCCTTGTTAATAGTAGGTGTCGTAAACACGTTCGTGGTCTAGCACGAGTCAGCGCTGGTGCTCTTCCTCCCTGTAAGAACGGCAGGCCTGCCAGACCCTGGTGTAAGCTGAGAGCTGAAGGACGGGAGGACTTGCAGCGGAGGTGGGGGAAGTGAGTGTGCTGCTCGCTTCGGGACAGCCTGTGAGAGGCCTAGAGACGGCAGTCAGGGAAGGATGAGGTCGGTACGGCCAGGTGGAAAAGAGGGCCAGGGGCAGCAAAGTGAGTCTGGAGGGGCAGATGGAGCCTAGCGTCCGTGGCACCGAGGAGCTAAGTGTGGGCCTGTGGTGGGAGCCAGGATCTCTGGGAAACCAGGCAGGAAAGGACCCTGGAGGTCAGTAATCTCTTTCCAGCCACACTGAGAGAGATGTGTCCAGGCTGCTGCTGTGGGGCTGTTGCAGAGATTGAGGCCGAGGTGAGGGTAGCCTGGACAAGGCGGTGGCAGCAGGGGGACAGAGGAGTCTGGTCTGTGGGCCCAAGGTTCTGGCAGGCTGGCTGGCTGTCGGGCGTGGGAACAGGAGGTGAGCCCTTCCTTGGGGCACCGCTGCTGGTTTCCTGGAGTGTGACAGCGCTCCTTTGAGAAGAACAGAGCAGGCGAGCAGCAGAAGTGCGATCAGGACGGGCTTCAGGCAGAGTGAGGCTGCAGGGCCCTGGGGAGCTCCGGGAGTGGGTGGCCGGCAGCCTGACCGAGAGGGACTTTGGCCGGAGACAGGGCTTCGGGAGGACTCCCCACTTGAGCTGGTGGCTGCGGCTCTGGGAGTGAGGCTGCTTAGTGAGTGTGCAAGGCCTCCTGTCCCTTGCTGAGAAGTGAGAGTTGCCTGTCCTCACACAAGGCCCTGTGTCACGATACAGATGATCTGCCATCCGCGTTGGCCAGCTGCATCTTGAGGGCACTTGTTTTGGAGGGAGGGTCCCAGAAGAGGTAGCAGGGCCCAGTTGGTGACTGTCACTGTGGGAGCTGCACAGCCCGTGACCAGTCGAGATCCCTACAGTGACCGGGGGTGGGGGTGGGGGCTGAATCAGGGCTGCCAGAGCCAGGCGTGTGGCACAGACCTGTAATTCCAGCGCTCTGGGAGGCTGAATTCCCTTAGTTCTAGAAGAACCACAGTAAAAAATAAAACCTGGGATGTAGTGCAGTGCGAACACCCTGGGCCCAGGCCCCCGTACTGGGAAAAGGGGCTGGGTGAGGGCTTCTGGAAGCGGAGTCAGGAGAGCTATGAACCTGGCGTGGTAGCTCGTGGTGTCTAGGGGAGCTGGCAGGATGCGGCCCGGGCTGTCTGGGCGCTGGGGAGCAGGCCGTGACTTCATGCCCTTCTCCAGATGGTGGCCGACATGCGGGAGAAGCGCTATGTGCAGGAGGGCATTGGCAGCAGCTACCTGTTCCGGGTGGACCACGACACCATCATTGACGCCACCAAGTGCGGCAACCTGGCCAGGTTCATCAACCACTGCTGCACGGTGGGTGCCTGGGGGCTGGCGGGGCGGGGCCGGGGAGCTGGGGGGCGGGGTGGGGCAGGCCCCAGGCTTACACTCCCGCCCTGTCTGCAGCCCAACTGCTACGCCAAGGTGATAACCATCGAGTCACAGAAGAAGATTGTGATTTACTCCAAGCAGCCCATCAGCGTGGACGAGGAGATCACCTATGACTACAAATTCCCTCTGGAAGACAACAAGATCCCGTGTCTGTGCGGCACAGAGAGCTGCCGCGGCTCCCTCAACTGAGGTGGGGCAGGACTGGCGCCCACACCCCTATTTATTCCCCTCGGTGCCCTGAGCTCCCAGCACTCACCCTAGTGGGTGCGGCTGGGCCCTCGTGCCCCCATCCTGAAGGGCAGGGTGTGTTGCCCCAAGCCCAGCGAGGGAGCCTCAGCCCTTTTCTGCCTCCCTGTTGCCCCTGCCCACCCACCCACCCTGATTTTTTTTCTTTGCGGAGAAGAAGCTGTAAATGTTTTGTAGCTGCCAGCAGCTGTTTCCTGTGGAAACCTGGGGTGCCGGCCTGTACAGATCCTGTTCTTGGGGGTGACAGCCCTCTTGCTTTGTGTTACGGGGATTTCCCCTTGTGCTCTGCGTGCACCCCTCCCCAGTTTAGGGGTTTCGAGGGGCAGTGGCCATGTTCTTCCCTGGAGGGGCCCTGTGCCCCATCCTGGGGACTCCGTGCCTGGAACCCTGCCTCATCTTCTGTTCCTGCCAGACCCTGTGGGTCACCCTCCCACCCTGGTGTCTGGAGGCTCCTGCTCAGCCCGCCAGGATGGTGGGGGGTGGGCCCTTGTTGGGCTGGATTGTACATATGTTAATAGCAAACTCAACGCCACATTTTTATAATTGTGATTAAACTTTATTGTACAAAAGTGCTTCGTCAGTATCTTTGGGGAAGAGCAGGCTGGGATGGGGGGGTGAGGGCACAGGGTGGGGCAGATGGCGGGGTGGCCTGCAGCGCGGAGAGGGGCGAGACGCTTTTAGGTGGGAGCCTAGACCTGCAGACCCAGCTGCCGCTGTTCTGGAGCACCTGCCAGGCTGTGACATCGTGCCAGGGACTCCCACTGAAGCCAGACAGACAAGCGAAGGTCAGGTCTCCCTTCCCTTCCCTCCTCAAAACCACAGCTGTTGCTGGGCGTCTGGCCTCCTGGGAAATCTAGCAGGAGGCGAGCACTGAAGTCATGCTGTGGGGATGAGGTCACTGCTGCCTCCGTCCTGTGGCCCCCAAATCCCACAGTACCCACCCGGCAGGTTTTGGCTTTTCTCCCGTGCTTCACTGTAAGTGGAGTGCCAAGTGGCCACCAGGGGGCGCCCTGTGGCAACTGTGGGGGCAAAGGGGGAGGAGGCTGGGCTGGCTGGCCTCGTTCCTGGAATGGCCAGGAGGGAGGGGAAGCAAGCGGAAGGAAGACGGGTGTGTGGCTGGTCAGCCAGTCCAGGAGAGCACCTCTCCAGTGGCCAGCTGGGGCGTCCTGAGCCGGGAGCTGCAGGTAGGCAGAGGAGATGCCAGGCCCAGGCAGCTCCTGCCCCTGTCCTCCCCCCACCTCCCTGCTTCCCCACTCTCTTCTGTTGCCCCCAGGCCTCTCTCCACCTGCCTGAAACGCTGACCCTGTCCTGCACCCAGCCCTTAACCCCCAGTCACTCCCTGGTTGGCCTTCATCGGACCAGAGGGCAGGTAGCCCTGTGGCTGCAGCTCCCAGGAGCAACTCTGACCCTGGCCATAGCCTTGGCCTCCTGTCCACTGGGCCACCAGGCTTTTTCAGTAATAACAGGTGATCAGGACAGGTAGCCCCAGGCAACCCGGGTGAGCCAAGGTCTCTTCCTGCAGCCGGGCATGGCCGAATCTGCAGAGGTACCAGAGCTGGTCTACTTGGTCACGGGAGGCTGTGGCTTCCTAGGCGAACATGTGGTGCGAATGTTACTGGAACGGGAGCCGAGGCTCCAGGAGCTGCGAGTCTTTGACCTGCATCTAAGTCCCTGGCTGGAGGAGCTGAAGACAGGTGGCTGGGGAGAGGCTGTGGGAAGGAGGGTGTGGTCTCCCTGTCCCCCTGCAAGCTGGAGCCCCCCCCTTGGTGGAAAAGCTGAGGCCTGTTTACGTTCCCTAGTCCACACAGATGGGACAAGTGAGTCATTTTGGGAACGTGGCTCCAGAGTGTGAGGGCTGAACCTGGCGTCTGGCTGGTGCTCTCGATGCTGACACCGCCTCTGGCCTCCTCTCACACTGCCAGGCCATGTGCAGGTGACTGCCATCCAGGGGGATGTGACCCAGGCTCATGAGGTGGCAGCGGCTGTGTCTGGAGCCCACGTGGTCATCCACACAGCAGGGCTGGTGGATGTGTTTGGGAGGGCCAGCCCCGAGACCATCTACAAGGTCAACGTGCAGGGTGAGGCACCCGCGGGCCCCAGCTGTGCCCTGTGCTCCCTGGCACCCAGCCTTCTCTTGCCTGCTTGTTCCCTCTGCCCGTGACCTCCTGTGGCTCCGGAACAACCTGTCCTGTCCTGAGATTATTCATTCACCCTGTCTCCATCTCACCCAGCCTCTGGCGGTTCTCCCGGGGGCTGGGACGGGAGACGGAAGATGCAGAGAGGGGAGCCTCAGCTCGGGTCCCACCCCTCCCCCAGGCACGCGGAACGTGATCGAGGCTTGTGTGCAGACGGGGACTCGCTTCCTGGTCTACACGAGCAGCATGGAGGTCGTGGGACCTAACATCAAAGGCCACCCCTTCTACAGGTGAGCTGAGGCCCGTCACCTTAGCCGCCCATGTCCCCCCAGCACTGAGTCCTCTTCCCTTTATTAGAGGCAATGAGGACACCCCCTACGAGGCTGTGCACAAGCACCCCTACCCTCACAGCAAGGCCCAGGCTGAGCGGCTGGTCCTGGAGGCCAATGGGAGGAAGGTGAGCCTGCATACACTAAGCCAGAGGGTGCTGCCCGGGACAAGGCAGAGCCTGCCCTCCCTTCCATCTGCAGCTGAGGGCGCCAGGGCAAAAAGGTAGCTGCTGGGTCCTAGGTCCTAGCAATGCCTGCATTTTGCCAACAGGTCCACAGCGGGCTGCCCCTGGTGACATGCGCACTGCGTCCCACGGGCATCTATGGTGAAGGCCATCAGATCATGAGGGATTTCTACCACCAGGGCCTGCGGCTGGGGGGTCGGCTCTTCAGGGCCATCCCAGCTTCTGTGGAGCATGGCCGTGTCTACGTGGGTAAGGACAAGGCTGGGCAGGGGGCGGCTACACACAGGGCAGGAGGGCCTGCTGTGGGACCGGTGGGCCCCAGTGGCTCTGGGAAGGGCTCTGCGTGCTCAGGCCCAGGTAGAAGGTGACTGCGAGACTCCTCTGCACAGGCCACGGAGGCAGTGCATCTGTGTGGGGCTAGAATAGCGTGGCCACAAGCCCACCCCGGAGAGTGCAGCCACCCTCACCAGGCTGTAGTGGAGATGTGGGCGGCATCTCTGCAGCCCGAAGGGGTCGCTCTGTGGACTAGCCAGGGACAGCAGCACTGCAGGGTGGCGAGGGCCTGCAGGAGCACAGGACCCTTCCCTCCCCACTGGCAGGCAATGTGGCCTGGATGCACGTGCTGGTGGCCCGGGAGCTGGAGCAGCGGGCCACCCTCATGGGTGGCCAAGCGTACTTCTGCTATGACGAGTCACCCTATAAGAGCTACGAGGATTTCAACATGGAGTTCCTGGGCCCCTGTGGACTGCGGCTCGTGGGCACCCGCCCACTGTTACCCTACTGGCTCTTGGTGCTCCTGGCTGCCCTTAATGCCCTGCTGCAGTGGCTGCTACGCCCGCTGCTGGTCTACGCACCTCTGCTCAATCCCTACACCTTAGCTGTGGCCAACACCACCTTCACAGTCAGCACCAGCAAGGCCCGGCGCCACTTTGGCTACAAGCCCCTGTTCTCGTGGGAGGACAGCCGGACCCGCACCATCCTCTGGGTGCAAGGCATGGAGGGTTCCACCCAGTGATGGCAAGGCTGGGGCAGGGGGTGTCCTGGCGTCTCCATCCAGCTCCCGAGCCTGGGGAGGGATTGTGTGGCTTCTGCAGGACTAGAAGTCCATAAGCCTCAAGTCTGAGCTGCAGCCCGAACCTCCCAGGGTCTTTCTAGGGCAGGGTCGGGACAGGAGCATCTGTGATCGAGACCCAGGCCTGCTGGCCAGCTTCCTTCCCATCACCCTGCACACTCTGGCTCCTGCGGCCACAGGTGGCCAGCGCATCTTGAGGCCTGGGTTCAGAGGGAAGAGGCTTCTCTGGCCCCCCTCCTTAGTGGGTCATCTTCACACTATTTTTTTTGTGTGTGTCTTTTTGAGACAGGGTCTCACTTTGCAGTTCAGGCCGGCCTTGAGCTCACTTTGTAGCCTAGGCTGGTCTTGAACTGGAGACCGAACTTGAGACGATCCCCCTGCCTTAGCCTCTCTGAGTGCTGGGATAACAGGCGTGCACCACCACGCCCGGCCTTCCCACTATTTAAAAAAATAAAGTTTCACCTCTAGACGCTGGTTTTTTCATTCCCTGCGGCGAAAGCTGAGGAGGTTGGTGACACTCCACCCTAATTCAGGGCCTGCAACTGTGTTCGCTCTCTCCAAGGAGGCTCCTGTAATGCCATCCCTGGCCAGCCCCCAGATTGAAGTCATTGTCCAAGCCTGTGTCCTGCTGTCTGCCCAGCTCCTCTGCCCGCACCCCGCAGACCTGGCCTCCCCACGCCGCTGCCTTGCGTGGGGACGGAAGGAAGTGAGCACACGCACACCGCTGTTGGATTGTTGCTATTTCCCCCGTCCCACGGGACTCGGCCCGGCCGGGGTGGGGTTGGGGGCTCTGGGGACAGGACATGCAGGGCTGGGGGGGGCAAAATTTCCTGTGTTTGATTCATTTGCAACTTGGTCACCAATAGAGAGAAATGAGACTCTGAGGGCGAACGGGAGAGGGCAGCCTGGCTCTGGGCCCCCAGCCAGGCCCTAGGGGTCCTGTCCCCTCTGGGAAGGGCAGGGAGAGAGCTCTAGAAACCAACGGAGAAACGGAGGGGCAGGGGCTCATGTCAGCAAACACGGCTACATCACGTGACACGCCAGCGACACAGAAACACACGCCAACGCACACGGTGCACAGCAGGGGGGGGAGGGGAGCCGGGGCCACCCGTCCTGTCCTCCACGGGGCGGGCTGGGGTGGGTGAATGCATAGAACACATCATGTGGACACGCTCAAGGCATGGCGAGAGCGTGCGTCGACCCCCGGGCACATGGGATGGTCACGCAGTGTGCTTTGTGACGGGAAGGGCTCAGGGTGGAAGGGTGGGGAGCACTAGGCCCCAGCCAGGCCGGGGACCACCCACGGGGAACCTGGCCTTGATGGCTGCAGGTGCATGGAGGGCGGACAGCACACCTTGTCTGAGAACATGCAAGACACCAGCCCAGACCACACTCAGGACACACACACATGCAAACAGCAGCCGACAAGCAAACCCCTCACGTGAGGTGCATGACTGGCAGAAAGCTGGGGTGCACCAAGCCCTCAGGGATCCCCGGTCTGCCTCAGGCCCAGAGATGGGAGCCAAGGGCCTGCAGCCACTCAAGAAAGCTGAAGCGGCACTGCAGCCACAGCGCCGCCCTTTCCTTTGCGAAGGGCAAGGCTGCAGGGGCTTTGGGAGACACTGGGCTGAGAGGAGGGCGGGCCGGGCTGGGGCCTGCGTGCCATCTCCAGAGAAGCCCGGGATGCGAGTGGGAAGCTGCAGTCAGTCTACGGGTGGACCCTGTCCCAGGGAAGGACACGTGGGCAAGGACAGGCAGGCGCCCCTCCTCAGAACAGCTGACCCGCGGGTTACATGTAAGTGTCACGCTGGCGTACACAGGCCGGGGACCAAGAACGGGGAGGTTGGCTGGGAATGGAGTTGTGTGTCAGAAGGTCCCACCTGCAGCCCCCACCCCGTGTGCACGCACACGCTGCACGTGACGTGGGAAGTGGGCAGGGCCTGCACACGCTGGAGTCTATAGCCCACTGGAGTCTATAGCCCACTATAGCACATGCACGAGCACACACACACACACACACACACACACACTCCCTGCCTGTACGCAGGTGCTTGGCCTACCTGCTCCTGGGCCGTGGGTGGGAATGGGGCTCTAATGCCGCCTTTTCTCCCTGTCACCAAACCACCCATGCTGTCTCCACCTCGAGCTAGGCACCAGCCCTGCCCCCATCACGAGTCCCAGCAAGAGACAGGCCTAGGGGACTGGACACCCTGGGTGACCACCGCCATAACTCCCCATTCCTGTGGAAGCGCCTAGAATGGGGGACAGAGGCAGAGCGTGGCTTCTTCCAGGTCCCAGCAGAGCACAGGGAGGCGGGAAGGGACGATATCCTGACTTTCTCCATCTGGGGCAGCCCTTGACATCTTGCACCCTCACTAACGGCCCTACAGACGTCCCACGCGGTATTTGCATGCACAGGGCACAGGCCTGCAGGAGCAGCACTCTGGCAGCAGCACACACGTGCCCTACAGGGCATGCAGCCTGGATGGAGCCACCCTCGCAGGCCCTCCGCGGCCTTGGCCAGGGGCGCTCAGGTTGACACAAGCTCAGACCTGTCCTCGGACAGACACAGAAAAGATCAGGATGAAAATGCTGTGCACGGGACTGCACCTGGCAGGGCAGGATGCCCCAGTTGCACAGTGTTGATGGAGCAGTGTGTGGCCATGCCCGACACAGGCCAGGGCCACTGGGAGGGGGCGGGGTCCAATAAATATGGCTAAACAAACCCAGAAGGATGGGGCACGTGTCCTTGACGATAAATGTGTGTGATACGCAGGATGCAAAACCACGATGTAGAAGCCCCTAAATACACACACACACACACACACACAATCACAGCTGAGTCCTAGGTAGCATAGAAATATAGAAATAGATCCGGATCCCCCCTCACCAGGTGTCTGGTCCACAATGTGGAGGGGTCCTGCCAGTGCTTCGAGTCTGTGAGCTTGCACACACATACACACTCATCCCTCACATCTACCAGGAAAAACACAGGTCCAGGAGCCAAGCTAAGTCTTTTACACGTGTGCTTCCACGCACCTCTACAGGTCCCAAACACACATATACACACACCGCAAACGCACACGCACAGCAGCCCCTGCACTGGCCAGGAGGGTTTGTTCTGTATCATGGGGGGTGTCTGCCATGGCCCGTGGGTCTCTGGGCCTCCCTACGTCCTCTGAGAAGGTGAACAGCTACACATGGCCACTCCATTTGGAGCAGATGGGGAGGAGGGGCTGGGGGAGGGCTTGATGTTACACGAGTCGCAAACATTCAAGCACAGAATTTCACACACACAGGTTGTGTGTCCACAGATCTTGGCCACACACACATACACACACACACGCTGGGATGTCCACACGTCTCGAGCATGTGCCGGCGGCGGCATGCATGTTGGTGTGCATTGAAATCACGCCTGCTGCTATCTACGTGCGGGGCAGGGGAAGGTGGTCCATGGCAGGGCGAGGTCCAGGGACTCCAGAGTCTGCCGTGGGGGTGGAAGAGGGCGGGGACTGCTTGGGTCTGTCTGGGGGTGAGCTCGGAGCAGGGGACGGAGGGGGAGGGCGGTGGGGGTATTGCTCCCAGTGTGGTGGGGAGGGGCTGGAAGGGATGGGGCAGGGGGCCTACAAGCCCAGCGTCCCGCCAATGGATGACGCCAAGACCACCCCCAGCACCACACAGCAAATGATGATCATGATTTTCTTCTGCAGGTAGAAAAAAAGAGCGAGACAGAGAAACCACAGAGGGGCAGCCGGAGTGATGCAGGGAGACAAACCAACAGGAGGGTGGGGGGGAAGCGGGGGGTGAGGGAAAGGAGAGAGAAAGAACAGAAATAGGAAGAGGTCAGAGCCAGAGATAAGGCCTCTCACCCGATTTCATCACCCCCTCAGCCCGGCCCGCTCTGCGCCCGGCCCGGCTCCCACTGCGCCCGGCCCGGCCCCCACTGCCCTCCGCCCCCAGCCCGGCTCACCCTCCGAGCCTTGCTCTGATATTTCACAGCTTTCTTGGTATCGGACACAGCTCGCTCCACATAGTCCACGGAGTGTTCCACGTTGTACTCGATGCGGTCAATCATCTCGCCCTGTGGGCAGAGGAGGGGTGTGGGGGAGAAAGGAATTGGGGGGCTGGGAGGGGGAACCTTGGGGCCCAGGGAGGTGTCCAGGGCAGCAGGACAAAGCCCGTACCTGGCTTTCCACAAGCATGGCCATGTCCACAAACATGTCGTGCAGCTCTCGGATGCTGGTTTCCAATTTGATGATCTCGTTATGCCTTGTCTCGATCTCGTTCAGTGCCTGCTTTGTCATCTGGGAGTCCATTTTGATCTAGGGAGAGGGGTGGGGGGGTCACCTTTTGCCCATGTATGAACTTCGCCTCAGTAGCCAGAGTTTCTGGGTTCAAATCTGGGTATCTTTTTTTTTTTTCTTTTGTCTTTTTGAGACAGGGTCTCGCTATGCGGTTCAGGCTGGCCTTGAGCTCACTTTGTAGCCCAGGCTGGTCTTGAACTCGCAACAACCCTCCTGCCTCAGCCTCCCAAATACTGGGATCACAGGTGTGCACCACCACGCCCTGCTAGGTATAATTTACTAGCTGTAACCGCAGGCAAATTATTTAGCCTTTCTGGGCCTCAGTTTCCCCACTGGAAAGTGTGCACATGACAGGTTCCACTTCATAAGGCTGCTGTGCAAGGGGAGTGAGTTAATGTGTGTCCATCAGTCAGAACACTGCCTGTACACAGTACGAACTAAAGAGAAAGAGAAGTTTGTTAATGTATAAGAACTAAAATTTGGGCCGGGGGTGGAGCTCGGCAGCATGCACGGCAGCTGCCTGGCAAGTGCGAGGTCCTGAGTTTGACTCCTGATTCTAAAAATAAATGAATAAATAAAAAAGAAAGAACTCACACTTGTCTGGAGTTCCTCCACCCTGCTCCAGAGCCTCTAGCACAGAGACACCCAGGAAGAGAAATGACCCTAAAACAGCCAGGGGAACAAGAGGCGGCCCTGGGGAAGAGGCAGCGTGCCCCACATCTGAGCCTGTGTAAGACAAAGGTGGGCGATACCTAATGATGCCCACACAGCCCTGTGGGGGGTGGAGGGATCAGCTCACAGCAGGTCTCCTTCCTCCCAACTCCCACCCTGAGCTGAGCCTCACTTCCCACCCACCATTTATTTTTTATTTTTTATTTTTATTTTTTTGTCTTTTTGAGACAGGGTCTCGCTATGCAGTTCAGGCTGGCCTTGAGCTCACTTTGTAGCCCAGGTTGGTCTCAGACTCACAATGATCTTCCTGTCTCAGCTTCCCAAGTGCTGGGGTCACAGACTTGCGCAAGCCACCACGCCCGGCTCACCCATTGTTTAGACTACAAAAGGCCACTGCTTCACTGCAAAGCCCAGCAGAGCGCCCCAGCCCTCCAGGTACACGTCTTTCCTCTGGCCGTCAAGGCCCTGTCTCCCTTTCTGCCCATATCTCCTGCTCATCATCTTAGAGCCAAAAGCAGCCAATGGCTATTTAGCAAGGCGTTCCCTCTCCCTGTCTGCTAAGCCCATTCTCTCGCCCTGTGTCCCCACATGCAAAAGCTCCCGCTCTCCCAAGGTGCAGCTTGAGGACATCTCCCTCCAGAAGCCTTCCTTGACCCGTCTTAGCCACCCTCAACAAACACCGCAGGGCTTACCTGCAGGTTCATCTCCCTCAGCCAAGGCCCGACTGCCCTGGTGCGTAATGGTGGGTCTCCACTGCGACCACAGTGGGCCAGCTCTCAGGTGTCAGCTCAGTTCCCTGGGGCACCACCCACCAGGCTTCCCTCAATTCTTGCACAGACAGACAAGGCAGCCTGGCCAGTGCTGCTTGGGGACGTTCCAGGCCAACTGGCTCACAATCAACTCGTCCAAAATTAATTTACTAGAGACCAATTATCCAAATAACAATTCACTAAGGGCTATTAGACAATCACGATACAGCCTGTAAACCTGGGTGAAACCACCACCCCGAAACATTTGGCCACCAGAGCCCTAAACAGACAGGGCAGGGCCAGGCAGGGCAGAAGTCCAAAGGAGAAGGAAGAGCTATGTTTAGGGGAAAGCCCATCCATTCCCATATCAAGTGCAAAGTGCAAAAGTAAAACTTATTTAAAAAAAAAACCAAACCCTCCCAAATGCAAATGAGTCAGATGGCGATGGTGTGCTTCCAGGAAGGGCGGGGTGCGCCCTGGAACTCAGTGCTGAGGAGCTGGGCGCTAACAAGATCCCCGATCTGGGGCCTGAGGCTCTGACTTATTTCTCGTGCACAGTTTGGTTGTCCCCATCTGTGAAACGGCCTCCCGGCAGCGCTTTGGAGAGGGTTAGAGGAGGATGAGTGAACCCAGGCGGGTGGCAGGGGAGCTCAGCACTCTTAGTCATCTTCATGGAGCGCCTTCCTGCCCTGCCTCCACGGAATTCCCCAGGTTCTGGCGCACCGCTCAGGAACCTGGTGCAACCTGACCTTCAGGAGAGGGAAGGTGCTTTCCAGACAAGACCCCCCCACACCCCGGCGGGGCTCACATCATCTGTGAAGATGGCCAGCTTGCCACTCTCCAGCATGTCCTCCAGTTCTTCGTTGGTCGTGGTCCTGCCAGCTGTGGGGAGAAGGGACTCAGCACCTGAGCCCGCCAGGGGCCCCGGGTGCTAGGGTGGGACAGGGTCCCTGGAGCCCCCTCCCCCGGCGGGAGGCCTGGTGCTCCACCACTGCGGAAAGGCGCGAGGGCACGGGGCAGACCCGGGCGCGGGGAGGGCACACGCACTGATCTCCAGCTGCCGCTGGATCCGGTCCTTGCAGCGGTCCCGGTACTTGGACTGGGTCGCGTTATACTCGGTCATTACCTCCACGAACTTCCGGGAAAGTGTGGAGTGCTGCGGTGTGCGGACGGGCGGGTGCGGGGACAGGACAGGCCGTGTTAGTTTACAATCCTTCAGCTCGGGCGAGACCCTACCACCCCACAAGTTCAGTCCCCTTCTCCCCTCCAGACACCCCCTAGCCCACGCGCGACGCTGCAGGCGACCCGGAGGGGCCACTAGGTGCAGCCCTGGCCAAACCCCGCCGCACACAGCTGCAGCCCGGCCGCAGCCTCCCACCTGGGTCTTGCGGATGCGCAGGTCAGCAGAGGACCGGTTCAGCCCCTCCTCCTGCTCAATGCTTTGCTCGATCGCTGCAGAAGACAGGGCACAGTGAGCAGGAGACCTGGGGCGCCCTGGGGCAACCTGGGGCACGTGGGGCCGGGAGTCCCGAAGAAGTATTGACTCCCCGAGGCAGGCTCTGGGCCTCGAAGGAGCTGCCATCCCCATGGCAGGGGGGTCCCGAAGGCAAGTGTGTGTGCGAGGGATGACTGAGGGTCAGATGTCACCAGCTACAAGGGGGCTCTCCGGGCCACAGCTTCTGCCCAACCCATGAGAGGAGGTGGACCCTGTCCATTAATTCATGGGTGCAGAGTCTCCACTTCCTACAGCCCCTGCACAGGGGCAAAAACCCAACTGGGGATTTTGTTGTTGTTTGTTGGAACTCTTGGGCTCAAGGGATGCATCCTGCTCCAGCCTCCTGAGTAGCTGTGACTATAGGCAAGGGTCACCATGATAGGCTACCCTGTGAGTCTGTTTGTTTGTTTGTTTTTGTCATTTTGACACAGGGTCTTGCTATGCAGTTCAGGCTGGCCTCGAGCTCACTTTGTAGCCCAGGCTGGTCTCGAACTCGCAATGATCCTACTGCCTCAGCCTCCTGAGCACTGGGATTACAGGCGTGCACCACCTTCCCTGGCCTAACCCTGTGAGTTTTTTTGGTGGAAAGTAGGCATCCCGTGGGTTCAGATTTCGGTGGCCATCGTTCCCTAAAGAATTTCAGGGCAAACAGCTGCTCCAACAGAGAAAACAGCCCTCCCCCGGCCCTGCCAGGTGATTCCTGTCCCAGAAGTTCCCACTTCCACAGGATGTTCTGGAGAAGTGTGCAGATTATCTGGGATTCCTGCTTCTAGATCATATGCTTCTGACGCTATCATTCAGGTTTTCTGAGAAAGAGCTTGCAGTTAAGATATGCTTCAGTAAGATCAGAAAATGCAGCAGGGATGACTTGCCAGTCCTGCTCAGTCCTCACAGGGCTTCCAGGCCATTCCTGAGAACATCACTTCTCTGTTCTGCTGGCAGCGGGGGAGGTGTGGGGCTGGATGGCACCCCAAAGCCTCTTTGCCAGCAGCAGGCACAGTGACTGAGTGACAGCCACGGCCCAGCAGATTCAAGCAAGGCACAGGCGCACACACACACAGGGACACTGGAATCTCCTGGCCCAGCCTGGGGCCCTGTTGTCAGACTTGGGGCTGGACCAAGAGTGGAGGGAGGGGCCTTTCACGGATCTCACTGACTTCACAGCATCCCAGGGTGCAGGGACAGCAGTGCCATCTTCCAGACTAGACACAGGTTCAAAGGAGTGAGTGGGCAGCTCATCCAAGGTCAGGCTCAGAGCCTCAGCTCATGCCACCAAATGGAAGGAGATGGTAACGGTGACACTCTTTTCTCTTTTTCTGGAGCCCTGGAGGGCCAGCTTCTCAAACCACTGCTTTTCTTGTCTTCCTGGGTCTGTTCCTGAACCCCCAAACCATAGCACTCCTCACCGTCTTCTAGAGAGAGTTTAAGGTTAGAGCTCTGCGGGACCCTGGGAAATACTGACTAGGGTTTCCACATTGCACTCACAGGAGCCTTGCTCCCGAAAGGGAACCTTCAGGGCTTTGCAAGGAGTGAAGGGGAGGCCCGCAAGGAGGAGCTCCCAACCCGGTTAGCCAGAACACCTGACTCTTGCATATTGATGTATGGGGTTTGTTTTACATATTGGGATCTTTGTTAAGACTTCATTTGAAGAAAAAGGTTTTGCAGCTCAGGGGCAGGGCTTTGAAACTGCTTCTGTTTCTCTTTCTGTACTGATTTTTTTTTTTTTTTTTTTTTTGTCTTTTTGAGACAGGGTCTCGCCATGCAGTTCAGGCTGGCCTTGAGCTCACTTTGTAGCCCAGGCTGGCCTTGAAGTCACAAGGATCCTCCTGCCTCTGCCTCCCGAGTGCTGGGATTACAGGTGTGCACCACCACATCCAGCCCTTCCTGTATTGATGAGCAAGCTGAGGGCAGGACACTGGCTAGATTTGCCTTCATGGTATCCCAGGTGGGGGCATTTTCCATTCAAGCACAGTCACCTGAGTGCACAAGGCTTGTTTTCATAAATCTGCATTCGAGGCTTCCATCTGGTCTCCCCTGAATCTAGAAGGACATGGAGCTTCTGTCTCATCTCCTGGGACCAAGGTCGGGCAGCTGACCTTCTCCAAACCTAGCAATGGGCCCCGACACTGTAGGTGCCAGGGAATTGTTCTCTCAGGCTGGATTATCAGGCACACACAAATCAGCGTCATGGTACCACTGAGGACAAGGAGGTTCCCAACCCACAGTGCTTTGGGAGAAGGTGGTTATTACCAGCACCCAAGTCCTTAAATTAGAGTGACTGCATGAGCTTTTGGCAAAGCCCTCCTGAAAGTGTGCCAAGCCCTGATGTCAGCCACCTGGTCCAATCTGTCCCGAGCCACAGATACCAATTCAGAAGCATTTGCGGAGCCCACCCACGGGGTGCTCAGCACTCTACTGGGGACCCGTTCAGGAGAAACGAGGATATAAAACCATTGCTGCTTGGAAGACAGTATTTTTCTGATGGATCTTCACACTCACAGAACCAGTGAAGCTCAGATGCAATTTGCACAGAAGCCCTCCCCTCCCTCCTTTCCCCATCCTATGTGTTTCTCCAAAGCCTCTGGATCAATGGGACAGATCTGAGGTGCTGTGCTCTCTCACTGCTGAGGAGTCTGGCTCCCGGAAGTCAGTGGTGCTCCTTACAAAAGGCCCTCTCTGGCCCACGGAGGACAGAGTGCTTCCTCTCCCCGGTTGCAGGGTCTCATTCCTTACCTTTCAACTTGGACCGAACCTTATTGGCCGTCTTCTTGATGTCGGCAGTGAGGTCCTCCAGCTCCTGTTTGGTCTCTGAGAGGGGGCGGGGGAGGCAGTGAGAAATCTGGGGGGCACCCGGCCCGCCCCCTGCCCGGCGGCAGTGGCACTCACTCTCATCTGGGTTGGGGGCGGCCAGGATGGCACTGTGTTGCTTTTTCACCTGCTCCACATCTTCCGACAGCTTCTCGATGCAGCCTCGGATCTCTTCCACCTAGGGCAGAAAATTGGTGACACTCAGCCAAGCTGCTGGGCCAGATGAAAGGACCTGCAAGTGCTCAGGGAGACGGGCCAGACACAGACGGGTTCATAAAAGACCAAGGCAGGTTTGAGAGCAAAGCAAGCAGCCGGCCAGGGGACAGGTGCTGGGTCTGAGGGCACTGGGGATTCGTTACCTGTTCAAAGAACTCATCCATAAAGTGGTCCCGATCCACATGCACCACCTCCTCCTCATCGTCACTGTCTTTTGCCTGCGAAGCAAAGGAAGGCTGAGTCCATGAGCAGCCCCTACCTTGATCCCCAAGACAGGCACCGTAGCACTCTAGCCCTACCTGCTACCCACTCCCCTCATCTGCAGGCTTAGAGAGGGGTCTCGGAAGGGTCGGAGGCAGGAGGGATGAACAGAGGATCAAGCCAGGATGAAGACTGGGCTGTCAGGCCGGGCATGGTGGTGTATGCCTGTAATCCCAGCACTTGGGAGGCTGAGGTGGGAGGATCTTTGCAAGTTCAAGACCAGGCTGGGCTACAAAGTGAGCTCAAGACCAGCCCGAACTGCATAGTGAGACCGTGTCTCAAAAAGACAAAAAAAGACTGAGCTGTCTTGGGGAGCAAGGTCCTGGAGGCTGACAGCCCAAAGACCCTCGAGGAAATCAGCAAAGAGCGTTTCCTCAGATGCATGTGGACTTGTGGGTCAGATTTATCCAGGAAGGGGATGGCCCTGAGAGTGGCTGCCGCTGGCCAGCCAGGATGGATGCATTTCAGTATTTTGACAACGGAGTACCAAACACGAGCCTTGCAACAAGAAGAGGTCCTGGACCTCCCTGGCAACCTCCCAGGTCGCAGTTCATTCCCTTTCTCTTCCCCTGCTGCCCCCACCCAGCCAGCCACATGCCCTGGGCAAGGTCACTTCACTGCCGAGGCAGGCGCCAAGTTGAGCAAGCACAGCCAGGCCCCGCGAGGACCGGGTCAGAGTTGCAGGCAGCAGCCTGAGCTCCTGGGTTCCCAGTGCCTTCTTCTTCCCGCCCACTCTGGTCTCCTCCCAGGTGGCCCAGCCCTCCCAACCACACACCCACCTCCTTCTCCCTTGCTTGGGTTTTCCAGTTGCAACCTGCAGCTGTTCAGCCCTCCACCCGCGGAGCTCAAAGACACAAAGGGATTTACCCACGCACATTGCCACCACCACCACCACCACCACCACCACCACCGACAGACAGACCGGGGACACAGACAGAAGAGCTGACACACAGGCACACAGAAATAGGCCCCCACACCCACGCAGAGACACACTGACATGCTGGTGTTCGAGTGCATACAGACTGACAGTAAAGGTGTGCGCGCATGCACAGACACACGGAAAGTCAGCCGCTCCCCAGGGGCCCCAGGAGGGCCCCGTTCGCGCTGAGCCTCAGGTCTGGATGCGCACCCAGAGCCAGGAAGAGGGAGCAGAGAGGCCTCCCAGTGCGGCCCACTCCTGACTCTATGCTCCTCTCTGCTTGGGACGGGAGTCTGGGGATAAAATCTGAGCCCCTGAAGCTCAGTTACATCTGGAGGCCTAGTCAGCCCCAGTAGAAATTCAAACGGTTCCTCTGATTTCTGGAGAGAATCTAGTCAGAACTCAGACAGAATCCAGCTTTGAGAGCCCTAATGAAACCAAGACAGGATCCCAACAGCCTCTACCTGAGTGTGCAGCCCCCACAAGACCCGACAGGGCCCAAGCAGAAACCAGACAGGTTAGCCGGGCGTGGTGGTGCACGCCTGTAATCCCAGCACTTGGGAGGCTGAGGCAGGAAGATTGTTGTGGGTTTAAGACCAGCCTGGGCTATAAAATGAGCTCAAGGCCAGGCTGAACTGCACAGCAAGATCCTGTCTCAAAAGGACCAAAAAAAAAAAAAAAAGAAAGAAAGAAATCAGACAGGTCCAGCTGAACTAAACCAGGCTCAGACAGATCCCAGACAGCTCAGATCGAACCCAGACAGAGCCAGGGGGGCCCATGTACAATCCAAACAGCCAAGAGAGCGTGGGATCCGGTGGAACCGACAGCCCTGGGAAGAGCCGGCACAGCCCAGGGGGAGGCTGGCTAGAGACCCCCAAGCCACTTGCACCCTGCACCCCCCTGCTGGGTTCAGACACTTCAGATAACCCACAGGATGTGCTTACAGAAAGGGGCTCTGTTTGAGCCCATGCCGGCCCTCCAAAGGTGAGTGCTGGGGATCCTGACAGGACAGCAGCTGAGAGGCTCAGAGATTGGGGGGGGCCTCCGCTTCCAGGACCACCAGCTTCCCATAACAGTCCCCAGTTTCTCAGTCCACAAACCCAGCTCCCTAGGAGGCCCTCTGCCGCCAGAGCCCAGAGCCTTCCCAGCCACACTCCCTGCCTTCACCCGCTCCCTCAGCCTCAGGCTGGCCTCGTGGGACCCTGGGAGCACCCCATCTCTGCCTCTCGCCCTCTCCCAGGCCAGCTTTGGGAAGTCCCTCCTGCAGCCTGACTTTGCTTCCTCCTGTTGTCTACCTGTTTCCTCGCCCTGGAGGGAGGGAGGGAGGCAGAAGGGCCCCAGGGCAATTTGTTTAGTATCCTGACAAGAGACACCAGCACTCCCTTCTTGTACAAACACTTCTGCACCCCTAATCCCTTTTGATTCTTGTCACCGCCACACCATGAGAAAAAAATGAGCAAATATCACTGTCCCCATTTCACAGATGAGGGAACAGCAGGCTGGGGGGTACGTGCCCAAGGGCAGCAGGCCGAACAGGACAGGAACACTGTGGGTGTCCAGGCCTTGCCCCCCAGGCCTCCCGAAGCTACAGGCCGGGCTCCCACCTCCCCTTGGCTCCCACCCAACCCAGCTCCGGATGAGGTGCTGCGCCCCCCAAAACCGAACCAACTCTCCCCGCTCACTGCACCTTCTGCATGTGTCTTTCATTCCTGTTACCCCTTAATCTTCATTAAAACTCTGTAAGGACCATTGGCCAACATAATTGCAATTATGACAAACATTTAAATAGTGTTTTACAATGTGCTACGAGCTGCTCTTTGCATTCTGCGTGTATTTATCCACTTCATGCTTACACGGTGATAACCTCCCCCCTGCTTTTTTTGGTTTGGTGTTAGAGACGGGGTCTCACTACGCAGCCCAGGTTGGCCTAGCACATGCCAAGATTCTCTTGCTTTACAGGCTGTACCACCATGCCCAGCTTATAAACCCTCTTATAGATAGGAAAGCTGAGACAGATAGAGGTTAAAGAACAGGCCCCATGGCCAGGCATGCCTGCAATCCCAGCATTTGGGAGGCTGAGGCAGGGCGATCACTGTGAATTAGAGGTCAGCCAGAGCTACATAGTGAATTTAAGGGCAGCCTGAACTACAAAGAGACTCTGTCGAGAAAAAAAAAAAAAAAGGCCTCAGACCAGCAGTTTAAGACCACATGACTCCTCTCTCTGAGCCTCAGTCTCTGGATTTGCTGTGGCAGTAATGTCCACTCCACATGGAGGCCAAGGAAGGGAGTAGGGAAAGGGCCTAAAGCTGGCTACGACCTCCTGCACCCCCCCCAAGAGCTCAGGTAAGGAAGGGGTTCAGCCCCCCAGTCACCTCGCCTCTGAGACAGGCCAGCCCTGGGCATGTGCCCTTCCTGCTCTGAGGTATGTGGGTTTGCTAATGCACACAGCCTTTACTTCTGGAAGAGGTCAAACCAGTCTAAGAGAAGCCAGGCCAGCCAGGCACGGTTGCACATGCCTGCGATCCCAGCACTCCGAGGGGCTGAGGCAGAAGGATCGAACGTTTGAGTCCACTTAGCTATCTAGTGAGGCCCTGCCTCAAACAGGGTTCCGCCGTGTCGTTCAGGCCGGCCTTGAACTCACTAGGTACCCCAGGCTGGTCTCGAATTCACAGTGATCCTCCTGCCTCAGCTTCCCGAGTGCTGGGATTATAGGCGTGCGCCACCACGGCTGGTGAAAAACAATTCTTTTAGAGAAAGCACTGGGACTGCAGTTCAATGTGAAGGCCCTGGGTTCCATGTCCAGTAACAGAGACAGACAGAGAGCCAGGGACAGAGCCGGTGTGGGCCGATGAGACCCGCTAGGAACAGCTGATCTAATGTGCCCGACCTACGCTGTGGCGGCCTCAGGTCACAGGCAGATGCTGTAAGCCTCGGTTTCCTCCTGTACAGAACGCGGAGGACAAAGATGGCCAGACAAGCGCTTGTGTTTCTTATCGAACCCTCACAACCACCCCAGTGGGGGCATTCTATTCTTCTTCCCATTTGACAGACAAGGTTCAGAGAAACCAAGTAACTTGCCCACCGTCACTGCTGTCGTGGCTCTCAGCCCTTGGGGAGAGCGGGTGGCTGCGCCTGGGCGCTGCTCTTCGCTGCCCATGGCTGTGTGAGTGCCCGTGAGGGCCCAGGCAGCAGCACAGGGCTCCTGAACATTGCGGAGCTGCCTTGGCAGAGGGGCCCGGCCTCCCCAGACTTGCACAGGCCAGGCTTGCTCTGGAGAGGCATCACAGAAGCACTCGTGTGTGTGTACATGTGTGTATGTGTGTGTACGTGTGTGTACGTGTGTGTGCATGTGTACGTGTGTGTGCATGTGTGTATGTGTGTGTACATGTGTGTGTACATGTGTGTGTACGTGTGTGTGTGTGTGTGTGTGTGTGTGTGTGTACATGTGGGTGTGTGTGCACAGAGGACAAGGGCAGATTCCCAAAAGGAAAGAGTAGCAGCCAACAGAAGCCAGCAAGTGAGTGACCAGAGAGAGACAGATGGAGAGGCGGTAACAGAAACAGGTGGAACAAGCTGGAACTGGGTGGTGAAGTTGCAGAGGGCGTGTGTGCCTGTGTGCCTGTGTGTGTGCCTGTGTGAACACTCCTTCGTGCCCAGGCACGCTGACACACTGCACACCCTCGTTCCTAGGGGTGCAAGCTGCATCTGATCCACAGGCAGCAGCCGCTCTGCCAAGCCCCCCCCCCCAGCTTCTGTCCATCTGTCTCCTGGCCTGGCCTCTCCTCCCGCGCCTCCCTCTGGGCCAGGCCCACTCCCTGCAGTCCTGCTCCTCCACCTTCCGCACCACCCTCAGAGTGAGCTGGGGACACAGTGGCGAACAAGGAAGGCCAGGCGTGGTGGCACACACCTGTAATCCCAGCGCTCAGGAGGCTGAAGCAGGAAGAACATTTCGAGTTTGAGACCAGCCTGAGCTACAAAGTGAGCTCAAGGCTGGCCTGAACTATATGGCGAGAACCTGTCTCAAAAAAGATAGGAAAAAAAAGAAGCCTGGCAGGAAGAGCCGGCCTCCAAGGAGGTGAGAGGTTCCCGCAGGGCAGACAGGCAATGAGGTAGAAAGGAGAACTTCCATGATGCTGAGTAGCAGGAGAGAGGTGAGCAGGAAGCTGTGATAAAGAGAAGCTGGTAGAGGGGGGCTTCCCACGGGTGGTTAGTTGGGTTTTGTCTGGGTTTGCTTTTTGAGACAAGGTCTTGGTGTGTAGTACAGGCTGTCCTTGAGCTCAGCAATCCTCCTGCCTCAGCCTCCCAAGTGGTGGGAATATGGGGCATCTGCTACCACACCCGGCCACATGGGGTGGTTAGGGAAGGCCTTTCTGGGGAGATGACATTTGAGCTGAGTCCCAAAAGAACCACCACACTACAACATGGAGAAAACAGTTTGAGGCGAAGGGAACAGCATTCTGGGGAGCAGGAACAGCATCACAGCAGAGGAAAACAACGCAAAGACCCTGAAGAAGGGTAACTGTCTGATATGCTTGAAAGGCGGAAGGAAGCACAGGGTGGCTGAAGGCCTGAACCCACTGTCCTCGGTGCTCTCCTCGTACGACTCTCTCTCCCTCCCTGGCCCCCTCTCGTCCTGTTATTTCAGGCCTACTTTCCTGAAGCACCTATGGTGGTAGCCCCACTCCTGAGTTCTACAGAAGCCTTAGCCCCTGCCTGCAGGAAGGGTGACGTGGCCTTTAGCGGCTTCAAACTCAATGCCCATCTCCGGTTTCTCTGCTGCTCCTGCTTTGACTTCGTGTCCCTTTCTCCTCTCCGGTCTTCTCTCCCCTGTCTTTTCCTCCCCTCCCCTCCCCTCCCCTCCCCTCTCTTCTCCTCTCCGGCCCCACTCCACCTTGCTCACTCCAGCTCCCCCCAGGGTGCAGCTCAGAGCCCTATTTCCAACCAGGGTGCTTGGTAACCTGAGGGTGCTTGGTGACCCAGAGACAGAAACCCCGGTTCAAGGACAGCTCTGCTAGTAAAAGCTCTGTGACCTCTGGCAAGTCAGTTTTCTTTCTCACACTGGTCTTCAGGGATCCCCCAAATAAATTAGGGATCATATTCTGCCCAACCTCAGGGCCTGCGGGATGCTCAAAAGCCACAAACGCGTCACCTGGAGAATCACAGCTGCAGGGTGTGCGGGCACCAGGCCCCTGCCAGGCACTCTGAGTACACAAGCTACTTTTAATCCTGGGGAGCCCTGTGCATCAGGGGTGTGCTCCTGTTACTACCAACTCACACAGGAAGTGAGCACCAGACCGGGTTAAGCAACTTCCCCAAGGTCACACAGAAAGTATCGAAGTTAGGATTTGAACCCAGCCAGGGTGGCTCCCAAGTCTGTGCGTGCCACAGCTGTAAGACGAACAGATTTAGAAGCGTGGGGAACTAGAGCCTGCTGGAAAGACGAACAGGGCCCTGGGCTAAGTTTCCCTCCCCATAGGGGTTCTTGAGCATCTCAGAGACGCTCCTCCCAGGCTCCCCTGCACCTAGCCTCCCAACCCTCCCCTCCTAGCTCGAGCTCCGGCAAGGAGACCCTTACACTTCTTGCATCTGGCAGCATCTTCCCAGCCTACCACCCGCTCCCAAATTTCCACTTTCCCTGAGCAGTGACTAACACCAAAGCCATCAGCATTCAGCGAGCCCCTCCCCCCCCCTCACCACCCCCGCCTCCCCTCCCCCAGCTGTCCCAGCCCAGCAGCCCCAACCAGCAGGTCTCCACACCTCTGGGCAGGGGCACCCTACTCACTCAGGGAAGCGCTCTTCACCCTCTGCACCCCCTCCCATCCCTCTAATTCTACCACAATTCCTTTTTTTGTTTTTTAGTACTGGGAATCGAACTCAGGACCCTGCACTTGGCAGGCAGGTGCTGTGCTGCTGAGCCGTATCTCTGGCTCTATAACAATTACAACATCACCTTGCCCCAGCCCACTCCTGTCTCTGGGGTCTGGAGTCAAGGGATAATCTTGCTGCAGGGAGTGCGGGATTCTATCTAAATTTCTCCCTTCTTAGTTGTGTGACCTTGGAGTTAAAGTTATTTAACCCCTCTGGGCCTCACTTTTCTCAACTATAAAATGAAGTAGCCTCTCAGTCCTAATGGGACTTGGACTATAGCTTGCTTTGCAAACTCCACCAGCACAAGCGGGGTGAGGGAAAGGGGTGCGCAGGTGGCATCCAGGATTTGAATCCACTTCCCCCCAACCCAGGTGACTTTGATCACTGAGCCCCTCTGGTGTCTTTAGGTATAAAATAAGGTAATACCAGCACCAGCTGGGCGTGGTGGCACATGCCTATAATCCCAGCACTCAGGACGCTGAGGCAGGATTGTTGTGCGTTCCAGACCAGCCTGGGCTACAAAGTGAGCTCAAGGCCAGCCTGAATTGCATAGCAAGATCCCGTCTCAAAAAGACAAAAAAAAAGTAAAATAAAAAATAACGTAAAATATACTAAATTAGATCCCTCTAAGTTTAAGGTAGAACTGTTTAATTGGAGCTCCTGTTACAATGGAAATGTTCTATAGCGGTGCTAGCCAATACAGGCATCATAGTCACGGGTGGCTGTGGACCACTTGAAATATATTTAGTGTGACTAAAAATTAAATATTTTTTGAGTTTAACATTTATTTATTTACTTTTGGTTTGTTTATTGTATTGTGAGAGAGGGTCCCATTACCTAGTTCAGGCTGACCTTGAACTCACCATAGAGCCTAGGCTGGCCTCAGACTCAGAGCGTTCCATCTGTGACAGCCCCCCCCCAGCATTGGGATCACAGGTGTGAGCCACTAGACATGGCAGGATTAAATTTGTAAAGGTTTAATTTAAATAGCAACATGTGACTAGCGGCCACTTTGCTGGACAGAAGTCTAAGACCCTCCTAGTTCCCCAGCTGTTTGGCATTGAATGTAGGTGTACCGCTAAGCTGGTGATTGGCTGGGCAGATGGTA
>PVLD010008017.1:0-30668 GCA_004027595.1 Dinomys branickii
GCGGGGATCGTCCCTGGCTCCCAGCGTCTGGGGCTTTCCCACGTCTCGCCCCGGCAGCCTGGTCCGCCCTACCACATCTCTCCCGGCATCCCAGAGAAATACGCCCAGTCTAAACTTCCCAGCCGAGGTCCCGGCATTCACGCTCGCCAAGTCTGTCTCGAGCTGGCGGCGCCCATCAAGGAGGTTCGCTCCCTTGCTGCTCACCTGGTCGCCATCTTCCCCAGATCTTAGTATTTCATTTTTTGAATGTTATTGTGAAAACTGTGGTTCCCCTAATCTCTCAGTGAGTTTTTGTTTGTGTACAGTATTGATTTTTGAGTGTTGATTTTGTATACAACTATACTACTGAATTTGATTATTAAATCTGCAAGGCTTTGGTGGAGTTTTGGGGGTCTTCTATGTAGAGTACCATGTCATCTGAAAATAATGATAGCTTTTTCCTTTCCTATACTTATTCATTGTATTTCTTTTTCTTATTTAATTGCTCTGGCTAATTTTTCCAGAACTGTATTGAGTAGGAGTGCTGACAGTGTATATCCTTGCCTTGTACTTGGTTTTAGGGTGAAAGCTTTCAGATTTTGACCATTTAGTATGATGTTGGCTACTGGTTTGTCATAGATGGCTTTTATCAGATAGAGGAAAAGACCATCTATTTCAATTTTCTGTAGAGTTTTTTATCATGAATGAGTGTTGCACTGTGTCAAATGCTTTTTCTGTGCCTATTGACATGGTCCTGTGATTTTTTACTTTGGCTCTGTTGATATAGTATATTACATTTATTGATTTGCATATATTGAACCATCCCTACATCCCTGAAATGAACCCTACTTGGCCATAGTGTATAATCTTCTTGATGATTTGCTGCATTCTGTTGGTTAATATCTTATTGAGGATTTTTGCATCTGTGTTCATTAGGGAAATTGGCCTATATTTTTTTTGGTTGGGTCCTTCTCTGTTTATGGTGTTGGGGTAATCCTTGCTTCCAGTAATGATTTTGGAAGTATTGCCCCTCTTTCAATTTGATTAAAGAGTTTCAGCATTAGTGGCATTATATCTTCTCTAAATTTCTTATAGAACGCAATAGTAAATTCATTGGGATCTGGGCTTTTCTTTGTTGGTAACGTTTTTTGTTTTTGATGTTTTTTCTTTTGTCTTTTTTGAGACAAGGTCTCACAGTATAGTTCAGGCTTTCCCTGAACTCACTATGTAGCCCAGGCTGGCCTCAAACTTGTGGCAATCCTCTTGCCTCAGCCTTCCTAGTGCTGGGATGACAGGCATGTGCCACCACGCCTGGCTGTTGGTAAGTTTTTAATTACATTTTCAATTTCATTGGCTGATACTAGGTTTTTTAGAATATTTATATTTTCTTGATTCATTTTTGGCAATTCATACATACCTAGGAATTTGCCTATTTCTTCTGTTTTTCCCATCTTATCAGAATATAAGTTCTCAAAGTAGGAATTCATGATCTTCTGACTTTCCATAGCATCCATTTTGATCTCACCCTTTTTGTTCCTAATTGCTTGAATTTGAGTCTTTTCCTCTGTATTTGATAAGGTTGGCTAAGGGTTTGTCTTTTGAAGAACCAATTCTTTTTTTTTTTTTTTTTTGCGGTACTGGGGATCGAACTCAGGACCCTGCGCTTGCTAGGCAAGCGCTTATTCCACTGAGCTATATCCCCAGCCCTGAAGAACCAACTCTTTGATCCATGGATTCCTTGTATTGTTTTCTTAGGCTCAGTTGCATTAATTTCTGCTCTTTATAATTTCCTCTCATATGAGGTTTGGGTTTAATTTGTTCTTTTTCTAGAAGTTTGAGGTTCACATTGTTGTTTATTTGAGTTCATTCTGTTTTCCTGATATGATAATTCACCACTATAAACTTCCCTTATAAGACTGCTATCGTTGCATCCCATAAGTTCCAGAATGTTGCATTGACATTATCATTTAATGTAGATACTATTTATTTCTCCTTTAATTTCCTGTGTGACCCATTGGTCATTCAGGAGCATGTTATTTAATTTTCATGTGTTTATGTAGTTTTTGTGGTTTCTTTTGCTCTTGATTTCCATTTTTATTGTACTGTGGTCAGATAATATACATGGGATAACTTCAATTCCTCTGCATTTCCATAAGCATGTTCTATGTGATCTATTCTGGAGAACATTCCATGTGCAGCTAAGAAGAATGTATATTCTGATGTTGTGGGGTGGAACACTCTGCAGACATCTACTAAATCCATTTATTCACGGGTTTGGATTAGTTCTGATATTGCTTTGTTGATTTTTTTTTGTCTAGTTGATCTATCTATTTGTGACAGTGGGGTATTAAGGTCTTTCATTATAATTGTGCTAGTGCTTATTTGATTTTCCATGTTTGTTAATATTTGTTTTACGTAGTTGGGTATTTGGTGCATACATATTTATGATTGTTATCTCTTTCACTTTAATTTTTCCCCAACAAGTATGTAGTGACCTTTTTTGTCTCTTTTGATCATTCTTGGTTTGAAGTTCACCTTAAATGAAAACAAAATAGCTACACCTGCTTTTTCTGGGTTCCTGTCACACTGAGTATTGTTTTCCATCTTTTGACTTTCAGACTATAAATTTCTTTTTGAGTTAAATGTGTTTCTTGTATGCAGCATATTGTGGATTTTGCTTGATCCATTCTGTCAATGGATCTCTTGATTGGTGAATTGAGGCCATTTACATTGATGATTATAACTGATATGCATTGGCTTATCTGTCTCATATTATTTTCCTGTTGCTGGTTCCATCTTTCTGCTCTGTTTAATTTTTGCCCTACCTGGTGGCTTCTTTCTACTGGTATTTTTGTGCTGTGGACTTCATTTTCTCTTTCTAACATATCCTTCAGAGTGTTTTGGAGAGTGGGTTTGGTGGTTATGAATTTCTTCCATTGTTCTTTGTCATAGAAGTATCTTATTTCTCCACTGATTTTGTAAGACAGTGTTTCAGGCTACATTAATCTGAGTTACAGGTTGTTTTCTTTTGGGGCTTGAAATACCTCATTCCAAGGTCTCCTTGATTGAGGATTTATGTTGACAAGTCTGCTGTGATTCTTATTGGCTTTCCTTTATAAGTGATTTGTTTCTTTTCTCTTACTTTCTTTTTTTTTTTCTTTTTGCCTTTTTGAGACAGAGTCTTGCTATGCAATTCAGTCTGGCCTTGAGCTCACTTTGTAGCACAGGCTGGTCTTAAACTCACAACAATCCTCCTGCCTCAGCCTCCTGAGTGCTGGGATTACAGGCATACGCCACCACTCCTGGCTCTAACTACTTTCAATATTTTATTTTTGTGCTGAATTTCTTGAATCTTGATTATTATTTGCCTTGATGTAGATTTATTTTGGTCATGGTTATTTGAAATTCTGTATGTTTCACTAAAGAGTATTGAAGTGAATACTAAAGAGTATTGAAGTGAACCAGAAAGAAAAGAGACAGTGTTCACTCACACAAAAATATTATAAAAAGAGATAGTTGATGAAAGAGAGAAAGAACATGAATAGAACAAAAAGAACAATAAGAAACTTAAATAGTGAAAAAGAAAGAAAATTTAAAAACCCAACCAGCCAGAAAAAGGAAAGCCAATCAAACAAATAAAGAAAAAGAAACGTAATAAGATTCTTCTGGTGTCCACAGTTCTGTGGCAGTGTCTAATTTAGATCCCAGAAATGTGGTGTGCAGTCTGGCCAAGACTGCAGTAGGATTTATGCTGAGTAGAGTTGATCTTCGCCTTTGGGTATGGGGGCTGGGATGGTCTTCAGTTACTAGAGTTATCCCTGAGCCCTTTGATAAGAATGGTAGCCCTGCCCACCCATTTCTGTTCTTTGAGTCTGTGTCCCAGAGCACAATGCTGGTTCACCTACCAACTGCTGTTCCATATTCTCACTGCTTCTTTGAAATTTTCCATGCTGTTGGTTCCACCTGCTGGCATGTGCTGCCCTGGGCCCACTCTTGCTGGTCCCACCTGTCGGCATGCACACATACTGGGCCTGCTCTCACTGGTTCCACTTATCAGCATGCACCAGTACTGGGCCTGTCACTATATATCAACCAAGGGAATAATCCAACAGGAAGAGCTAACAATTATTAACATGTATTCACTGAACACCAGTACACTCAAGTTCATGCAACAAGTACTTCAATACTCCAGTGACACCAATAGACGTACTAGCCAAAAAAACATCAACAAATATCAGAGTTGAAAAAAATTTTGAATAGACTTTATATATTTACAGTTCTACCCAACAACAACAGAGAACACATTCTTCTCAGACGCACACAAAACTTTCCTGAAAATAGATGATAGACTAGCTAATGAAGCAGGCTTAAATAAATGCAAAACAAGTGAAAGTATACCAGACATATTTTCAGATGATCGCAAAATGAAACTAGAAACCAAAGGCAAAACAAATGTCAGAAATTATGCAAACACATAGAAATTAAACATTACATTCCTAAACAATCGATGAGTTACAAAAGAAATCAAGGAAGAAACAAGACAGCTTCTAGAACTAAACAATAATGCCAGTACAATACACCAGTATTTATGGGACACAACAAAAGCAGTATTAAGAAGGAACTTTATAGATGTGAATGCCCAAATCAGAAAAACGATGTACCACAAGTCCTAAAAACACAAGAACAATCCAAACCCAAAGCTAGTACAAGGAAGGAAATTATAAGATCAAAGAAATCAGTGATACTGTGGCCCTCCATAAAAACCAGTAATGAATGAATCAAAGAACTGATTCTTTGAAAGAGTAAAGAAAATAGACAAATGCTTGGCCAAGTTTACTAAATACAAGGAAAAACCCAAGTCAATGCAATTAGAAAATCAAAAAGGTGAAATCACAACAGACTCTGCCAAAATCAAGATTAATAACTACTTTGCAAACCTATATCAATAAATTGGAGAATTTTTGAAGAATTGGATAGATCTTAGATAAACATAAATTACCAAACTGAACCAAGAAGATCTAAAAACCCTGAATAACCTAATAACAGGCAATGAAATTGAAACAACAGTTTAAAAAGCCTACCAACTAAAACAAGCCTAGATTTGGATGGGCTCACTGCTGAATTCTACCGAAACTTTAGACGAGGTCTAACACCGATACTCCTCAAGCCCTTTGATGAAACTGCAAGATAGGGAATACTACCAAACTCATTCCTACAAGCTAGTATTACCCTGACTGCAAAACCAGACAATGATTCAACAAAAACAGAACCTTAGACCAATCTCTTTATTGATATAGATGCAAAAATCCTCAAGAAGATGCTGGCGAACAAATCCAGGGTACAGGATGGTTTGACAGAAACAAATCCATAAATGTAATATATCACATAAACAGAAGCAATGCCAATAATCAAATAACCATTTCAAGAGTTGATTTTTGTATGTTTATGGTGTAAGACCAGGAAAAAATTCCACTTGAAATTTCAAATTCCATTTGGAACAAAATTCTATCTGTTTTGTTTTGTTTTTTATTTGGTGTGGTTTCGTCTAATTTGCATGTGGGTATCCAGTTTTCCTGGCACCATTTAATTGAAAAGAATATCCTTTCCCTATCGTATATTCTTATCACATTTGTCAAATATTACTTGACCATGTGTGCATGACTTTGGTTATGGGCTTTCTGCTCTGTTCCATGGGCCTATGTGTCTATTTTCATGCTGTTTTTTCATACTGTCTTGATGACTGTGGTTTTGCTATAACTTGAAATCCAGAAGTGTGATGCTTGTAGTTTTGTTCTTGCTCAAAATCACCTAGGATCTATATTTTCTACAAATTTTAGAACTTTTTCTTTTTCTATTTTTTTTATTTCATTTTTCTACTTGTCCAATGGAAAATGCCATTGGAGCTTTGAAAGAGATTGCATTGAATGTGTATTTCACTTTGTATAGGGTGGACATTTTGACAGTATTGGTTTTTCTGATCCATGTAATTATCTATTATTACTTGATATAGTTACTTCCTTTTGAATAAATACAAGAATTTCAGAAGCTTTGAATTCATTCCTTATGTGCATAGTATTTCCACGATGTATTTTATTATATGTATATAATTGAAAATGTTATTATTATGTCAATTTTTGCTTAGATTTATCCATATATTTTATCATGTTCATTATTTTTTACTCCTTCTCATTTCTCTGAGCTTCTGGTGGGATCATTTTTCTGCTGCCAGAAGAATACTCTCTGGGATTTATTTCAGGTTCTATGGTGGCACACTCTTTAAATTTACTTGTTTGAAATATTGTTACAGGGCTGGGGATATAGCTCAGTGGAATAAGCGCTTGCCCAGCAAGCGCAGGGTCCTGAGTTCAATCCCCAGTACTGGAAAAAAAAAATGAAATACTGTTACATCCCTTATGTTGATTTTTATAAAACTTTATTGGGGTATGGTTGACATATAGTAAAATGTTTGCATTTAAGATATTTAATTTGATATGGTTAGGAAAATGCATACATCTAAAAGATATGAACATATTCATTATCCCCAAAGTTTCCTAGATCTTTTTCATCCTTTTTTTTCTTTCCTTGTTGAGCAGAGTGTTCTAAAGATTCTACGATGTTTTATCCATTCACTTGTTCATGGGCATTTTGATTTTATTGAGTTTTTAGCTTTTACAAAGTAACTATAAACATCATATGTAAGTATTTGCATTACATACACTTTTCATTTCTCCTAGAAAAATGCCTAAGAGTGGAATTGCTAGATTATGTATTAAGATGATATTTACAGTTTTAAGACACTGCACAACTGTTTCTAAAGTGGTTGTACCATTTTTACATTGTGCACAGCAGTGAAAATACAGTTGTTCCAGCACTTTGTAATTTTAGTCATTCTGTGTATCTAAGTCATTTTAGTCTATATTTCCTTAATAAATCATATTGAGCATCTCTTTGTGTGCATATTTGTCATCTGTACATCTTCAAAAAAAATTTGCTAAAATATTTTGCCCATATTTTTACTAAATTGTTCATTTTCTTACTATTGAGGTTTGACAACTCTTTAAACATTCTACACACAAATCTTTTGTCACATACAGAATTTGCAAGTGTTTTTCTCAGTACAGCTTTAGTTTTCAAATATGATTGTTTGGGGGCCATGTTGTCTTGCTTCCTTGTAAGCCTGATAATTTTTGTTTAGGTGCCAGACATCTTCTCCTACTGGGGCTTCCTAGTTTTTCAATCAAGTCATGTAATTCCTCTAACATAGCTTTTTATTTTTCAAAATTATTTTGGTTATTCTAGCTATGTTACATTTCCATATGAAATTTAGATTGTTTCCAGGACTAGCTATACAAATAAAGTAACTGTAACAATCACAGTTACAGTAACTGTAACAATCACTAATATGTTTTTGTGCGAATGGAAGTTTTTATTTCTCTGGTATAAATGGCCAGGGATGCTACTTCCGGGTCATATAGTAACTATATTTAGTGTCTTTGAAAAACTGCTCTACTACTTTCCAAAATGGCTGTAGCACTTCACATTCCCATCAGCTATGTATGAAAGATCCAGTTTCTCTCCCTCTTCTCTCCCTCTAGCATTTGACATTGTTACTTGTATCTTAGTTGTTCAGAAAGATGTGTAGTAATTTCTCATTGTGATTTTAATTATCATTTTCCTGAAACTAATGCAGTTGAACATCTTTTCATGTGCTAATTTTCCATCTGTAAATCTTTTTCAGTGAAATGTATCTTCTTGTCTTGTCAGTTTTCTAAATGAATTGTTAAGTTTTTAGACACACATTCAAGATAATATTCCTCTGTAAGATATGCAGTTTGCAAATACTCTTTCCCAATATGTGACTTGTGTTATGGTTTTCTTAATGAGGTCTTCAAAGAGCAAAATTTCTTATTTTAATAAAATTAATTTATTGATATTCTTTTATAAATCACACTTTTGATGTCATATCTAAGAATACCTCTTCAACTCTTAGGTCCCAAAGATTTTCTTCTATGTTGTTGCATGAAAATGTTGTAATCTTACAGTTAAATCTAAGATCTGTTGAGAATTAATTTTTGAGAGTTAATCTGAAGAGACCTGTTGTGAGTTAATTTTTCATAAGGTGTGAACCTTAGAAACATCCAATTGCTCCAACACCTTTTTTTAAAAATGTAAACCAGGCATGGTGCCACCCCTGTAATCCCAGAACTTGGGAGGCTGAGGCAGGAGGATCACTGTGAGTTTAGAGCCAGCCTCAACAACATAATGAGACCTTGTCTCAAAATAAAAGTACTGAATTCTAGATATCATATATGTGATTAATTATATATATTATATTATATATAATTTATTTGCTAGGAATTTAATATTTGTGTTCATGAAAAATATTTTTCCATTGTTTTCTTTTCTTACACCAGTTTGCATGTTTTGATATCTGCATAATGTTTGTCTAAATGGGTGGAACTCTGTTTTCTGTAAAAATTTGTATAAGATTAATATTATTTCAACCTGAAAAGTTTAATAGAACTCACTGCAAGGCCGTCTGGTCCTGATGTTTATGGCAAGGTTTTTAATTACAAATTCAGTATCTTCAGTTGATTCTTTTTGGGGGGTGTACTGGGAATCAAACTCAGGACCTTCGGCTTACCAGGCAGGTACTTGTGCCACTGAGCTATATCCCTGGCCTCTATCTGATTCTTCAGTTGACTTTGATAATTTCCACGTTTCTAGGAATTTGTTCACTTTTTTATAGATAGTCAAACTTATTGCTATTAACCTATTCACAGATTTTTCTTTTTATTACTTTAATTCCTGTAGGATCTCCAGCGATATTTTCTCTTTCAATCCTCTTAATTGTTGTTTCTCACTATCCTTAATCTTTTTTAAAAAAGCAGTCCAGTTAGAAGCGTATCAACTGTATTAATCTCAAGGAACTAGCTCTGGGTTTTACTGCTTTTCTTCATTTCCATACTTTTACTTACATCGGGTTTAAAATATTCTTATTTTTATCTTCTAAGGTAAAGTCAGAGTATTTCTTAATTTTAGACTTTTCTAATCTAAGCATGTAAAGTTATAGGCACTACTTTATGTACATCTCATACATTTTTATGCCTTCTCTTTTTATTTCCCATTATTTAAAATAATTCTCAAATTTCCTTTGCCATTTTTCTTTTAACCAATTGTGTGTTTGATTTCATTTTCAGCTATTTGTTAATTTTACCAGTATTTCTCTACTTTTAATTTTAATTGATTTACATTGTGATGAGAAAACATAACATTGCATAACTCTAATTGTTTTATATTTATTGAAGTTTATTTTATGGCAGCATATCATCTATCTTGGTAAAGTTCCACATACAATAGAAAAGAATGGCTGGGGATATAGCTCAGTGGCATAGCACTTGCATGGCAAGCACAAGGTCCTGAGTTTGATTCCTGGTACAAAAAAAAAAAAAAGAACATATTATTTTTATATTGTAATTAGATCAAGTTGATTCATAATATTTTCAATTTTCTGATTCCCTATTGATTTTCTATCTGTCATACAAATTACTGAGAGAATAAAATCAACTATAATTATAATTGTCATTTTTGCTTAATGTATTTTGATTCACACTCTATTTTATTTTAAAGAGAATGATAACAAAAAGAACAATAGCAAAATATCACCAACATAAAAACAAAACAAAGCAAAAACAAGAATGATACATTGTTTCAGAACAAAATGATAGGAATTAACATTGGTTGTTATATTACATATTTTTATCTTCAGTGAAGTTGCTCAGATGAATAGATGTAAAAATGTAAAATTGGCTAGGGATATAGCTCAGTGGCATAAGTGCTTGCCTAGCAAATGCAAGGTCCTGAGTTTGATTCCCAGTACTGCAACAAAAAAAAAAATGTAAAATTGATCAAACCATTAAAGAGAATAAAAAATAAAAACAACAAAAAATTATAAATCACATAGAGTTTTACTAAGTAAGATGATAGGAAGTCAACAATCATTGTTATATTGTATATTGTTGTCTTCATATTAGTTGTTCAGATTACCAGATACAAGCATGCAAAATTGGTCAAAAAATAAATAAAGCACTAATGGTTCCAATGCATACCTATTTAATATTGTTGTATCTTATTAATAAATTGACTCATTATAAAATGTCCTTACATTTGGCAATATTCTTTATTCAAAAGTCTACTTTGATGTTAGTATAGCCACCTTTCTTACCTTTCTTATGATTCTTAATGGTATATATTTTTCATCTGTTTACTTTTAACAATCTGTGTCTTTATATTTAAAGTAAGTTTCATAGAGAGAACAAATAGTTTGATCTTGCTTTTTTCTAGTCTAACAGTCACTGCTTTTTAATTGTAGTATTTATACCATTTATATATAATATTATCTGCATGACTGGATTTAAATTATTATATTTCTCTTTGCTTTCTCTTTAACCTTTCTATTGTTTATTATTTTTTCTCTTTCAAGTCTCCTTGTGAATTACTTCAGTATTTTTTACATTCTTTTTATTTCCTCTATTGGATTCTTAACTACAGTTTTATTTTCTAGTTACTCATGTCTTTACAATATGCATCTCTAACTTATTGCAGTAAACTTTAAATGTGCTGCTTAATATATAAATCTAGAACCATGCTCTTCCACTTTTCCTTTCTATTCTCACCCTTTTTTCTACTTCCTCATTGGCATGCTTTGCTTTAAATATACAACTATCTTTTAAATCACTTCAATAAAAAAAATTTTATGTTTCTCCATATGTTTATTATTTTACATCCTTTGGTGCACTTGTGTAGATCTAAGTTAACGTCTGGTATCATTTTGCTCCTTTGTGAACAACTTTCTTTAGCATTTCTTAATGTACAGGCCTGATAGCAAGAAACACTCTAAGTTTTTTGTCTAAATTGCTCTATTTTACCTTTAGTATTGAAGTACTTTTTTATCATATAGACTTTTTGTCTTCCAGTATCTTTAATCTATCATGTCATAATCTCCGGTTTGTATAGTTTCTGGTGATAAGAATTCTGTCGGTTTCAATCTTTCATCTTCATATAATGGTCCCTTTTTCTCTACTAAGATTTGCCCTTATCACTAATTTTCCACAATTTGATATTAGGCCTTATTGTTATTTGTGTGCGTATTTTTCTTCTTTGAGATTTGTTAATATTCTTGGGTGTATGAGCTTATAGTTTTCATTATATTTGAAATTTTCATCCACCATTTTTTCAAATGTCTCTAAAATCCTTCTCCTTTCCCTCTACTTGTGTAATCCCAATAACACATTGTTAATATAACTTGATATGGTCTTACAGGTCAGTAGGATTCTGTTCATTTGTTTTTCCTTCTTTTTTTCCTATGTGCTTCTCTCTGGATGGCTTCTGTTCCTTTGTTTTCAAGTTTACCAATCTTTTCTTCTTTAGGGACCACTCTGCTGTTAATCTCATTCAGTATATTTGAATTTCAGATAGTACATTTTTGAACCCCAGAAGTACTATTTGACTCCCTTTTTTAAAAGGCCTGTCATTCATCTCATAATTTTACTCATTTTTTTTAAATCCTGGCGTTTTGGGCATAGTTATAATAACTATCAAATTATAGTAAATTTCACGTTCTTTTTTCAGTTTTCTAGTTGTTTATAGTATAGGAGTCATTTTGGAAACTGCTACTTCTTGGCCAGAAATAGTCCTCCTGAGAAATTTTAAAATATTTTACTGTCTTAGGATAGTTTTAAGTTTACAAAAATTTATGAGAAAGATACAGAGATTCCCTATATGTCTTTTGCCGTGATATGTGCATAGCCTCCCCCACTGCTAGCATCCTGTATCAGAGAACACCTGCCACAATTGATGAATCTTCATGTACACGTGTTAGTCAATTAAATTTCCATTAGTATAGCAAATAATTGACATAATCAATGTACAAAAAGAAAAAATGTATTTGGGCTCATACTTTCGGAGATTTCAGTCCCGAGCCACCCAGCTAAGCCACACCCACATCCCTGTACCACAAAAATTAAGATAATAAATACCTGCTATGTTTAAGTCACTAAGTTTGGTGGGCAATTTGTTATATAACAATAAATACTAATACAGCAAATTATTACTAGAAGATTAAGATCTTTTCCTGTTTGCCTTTCTTATCATCTTAATCATGGTTGCTCCAGTCCATCCCAACATGTTTTAAAATCTCAAAGTAGAAAGAGCTGGGTATTCCTCCCTTCCTTTCCAAATTTCTATACTCAATTCAGGAAACAGCAGGTTGCACCTATTAATGGGAGTGTGGGAATGATAATCGGAACCCACCCTGCGCAGAGTCAGACCCCAGTTCTGTCAAACTGTTTCTAGCCTCTTCCCACTGAGCAAGGAAGTCACAGCTGACTCTACATTTGTGTCACTTAAGGTCTAAGTTAGATTTTTCCAGAAAAAGATTCTATCCCTGGATGAACTAACAGCTTCCTCATAAGGACAGAAAACTGCTAGAAAAAAAAAAACTACTAGCAAATTTCAGCGGTCAATCTCCTAATTCAAACAGTGACAACTCTTTTTGAGAGGTATTTCTATTGGGTCACAGACTTAACAGTTGTTCCATTGAGGCACCCTCTCTGAAACATAACAGAAAATTTTTACCAGAACGTCTACAAGAGGAGCAGATTTCCCTCCCATCATCCTCTACCCCACACAGAGACATATAGGTATAACCTCCACCCCATTACTTGCCATTGAATGATACCTCTGCTGTTAATATTGAATGGTTATTCCCAAGGGAATCAGGGCCTCCTCCCACTCTAGAAGTTGCCACAAGGCTGCGTCACCTAATCTGTCTGCAGATGCATCTGGGTCCCATGAAAACACAGAGGAGCAGAATCTACAGAAATCCTTTGTTGACAAAAACATGTAGCTTCCTGGGCCAGCAGGATGGTCATGCTTGCAGCCCCATTCCTGTTTATGGCAGAGAGGCTTGGTGAATAGTGTGTCCAGTGTTTAACAGGATGCTGACCACTCTGCCTTTAGCAGCGTGATCCATTCTGCACACCTGCTTATTTTTTATGTCTGCCCAAACTTTCTCAGTTTGGAGCCTTCTAAACATTTTTTCCAAAAAGGTTGATTTGGTGCTCGCTTCAGCAGCACATATTCCAAATGGGTTTGTTTCACCACAACATACTCATTAGCATGGTTACAATTAAAAATAAGTAAACAGAAAACCAGTGCTGGTGAAACTTGGAGTAATTAAACCCGTGTGCACTGATGGTGAGAATGTAAAACGGCGCAGTCATTGCAGAAAACAGTACACAGTTCCTCAAAAAAAATTACATAGAATTACCATACAATGCGGCAGTTCCACTCCTAGGTGGAGGCCCAGCTGAACAGAAAGCAGCAAATGAACATGCACTCTCAACCCCTGTGTTTAAGGCAGCATTGTTCACAGTAGATAGAAGTTGAAAACAAATGAAATATCCATCAAAAGATGAATGGATAAACAAAACATGGTATATACACACAATGGAATATTAGTTAACCTTAAAAAGAAAAGATATTCTGACATATTCTACAATATAAATGAACCTTAGTGAAATGAGCCAGTCACAAAAGGACAAGCACTGTGCAATATAACACTAATATCTTGGGTAGTCAGATTCATAGACACAAAGCAGAATGGTGGTGGCCAGGGTATAGGGAGAAGAAGACAGAATGGAGAGTTAGTGTTTACAGAAAATACAAATTTATAGAGATGGATGATGGTGATACTTAAAGTGAATATACTTAATTGTTGGAGATCAGGCTGTACAGAGTTAAGTTGCTGAACACAGGGACCTCTGGCTGTGTTGGAAAAGAGCATACTCATAGTGCTCTAAAATCAAGATAACACCACAGCTGAGGCAGCCAAAGATATGGGCTGCTGACACTCCCTATTCCAGAGCAATAAAGCTGCCAACCTTAGAGATCAAACAATTCTATTAACTGGCAAAATGTACTGCCTTTGTTCCAACTTCACAGGCTTTGGGCTTTCATACCCTCTACCTCCTGCTCCCCCAAATCTGTGAAATAACTCTGGGCTGGCCAGAGTTCTTTGTCTTTACTCCCAGAAAGTTTTTATTCCTGAGAGGAAATTCTGGCCTTCCTGGGGCTCCAGAAATCAGAGTACCGTCTCCTTTATTGAAGCTGTTTGCCATCTGCTCATTTAAGAGATTGGGAGGTCACGACCCTGATGCTAAGTGCCATTGAATTATTATACCCCTAAAAATGATTAAAATGGCAAAACTTATTTTATGTGTTTTTATAACTAAAAGGAAAAAGAGCCAATTTCTGTGTTCTGCAATTAATAAAATCTTGAACTATAATATATTACTTCCTTCAATCATGGTCAATTACTGGTCATAAAACTGGTGTTGATTCAAATATGAGGGAGTAGTCACGCAAATGAAAAATCCCGAGGTTAACAGTCGTTATCACCGATTAATAGTGGTGTTACAGGGTGTAAACTAGCTTGAGTTTTATTTCTATTATTTTTTACACAAAGAGTTGTAACATAATGTTTATTACTTAAAATTAGGAAAATACCAGATATAAAGAATAAAATCTTATCCCACTTACTCATTCAACTTTTAAGCGAATGCCTAATACAGGGCAGAGATGGAACACACTGACAAGAAAACACTGGCCTGAATTCTGCCCCCTGCTCCTTATCATCTGGTGAGAGAAATAAACCATCAAATGTAAACTTTTCTGAGGGCAACGGTGCTAAAATTTTATTGCCTTTCACTATTTTTTCTAAACATATTTCTCACCATTGGTATATGCAGTGTTACTTTTGATTCCTTCACTTGATATTTTTTTTTTTCCGGGACCGGGGATCGAACTGAGGGCCTTAGTGCTTAGCGGCAAGCACTTACCCCACTAAGCTGTACCTCCAGCCCCCTTCACTTGATATTATATAACTAGTATTTCCCATGCCATTAAATAGCCTTCAAGATTTTCATACTGTCAGCATTCCAGTATCTTATATATTGTCATTACATAGCATTGTTTTCAATCATTTGATATATTAAAAGATACCCTAATGCACATCTGCACTTACATGGCTAATTGCTTACTTATGAAAGATGCTGAGGAGCGGAGTTACCAGTTGAAGTGGGGCTACTTTGAAAAGCTCCAGAAAATGTAACCACGTGCCTTCCCATAAAGGTAAAACTACTTCACACGCCTATAAAACTGTCTGGATGCCTCATCACTACCTACACTTTATCTTTAAACTTCTCAATTTGATGAATAAAAATTATACCTTATCCAAGTGTGTTTTTCTGATTATAATAGCAGATAAACCTTTTTTGTATTTGAATGATCATTTTATTTCTTCTGTTAATTGCTTCTTCACATTCTCTTCCATTTTTCTCCTTTGATTTTAATGTTTCTCTTGAATTGACAACCATTTTATACTATTATGGTAAACAGTTATTACTTGTTTGCCCCTTGCCTGTTCATTTGGCAGGATTTAGAAGTTCGCAAAATGGAAGGAAGTCACTGGAAGGTACCAGTATAGTCACACCTTGGATTGCAAAGAACAGCCTGCAAGTATTCTGCAAAAGCAGTGAACATTTCTGAGAAATTTTAACTTGATCAACAAGCGATGTCTTACAAGTAGCACATCACACTGAGCACACATACACCTGCTTCCTTCCTCTCTCTCTCTCTCTCTGTCTCTGTCTCTGTCTGTCTCTCTCTCTCTCTTTGTCTCTCTGTCTCTCTCTCCTCTTCTCTTCTCCCTGTCCCTCTGATTCAGTATACAAGTGATTTGGCTTCTGAGCAGAATGAATTATTCTCATAAACCAAGGTTTCCTGTGTAACAGGTGTACCACAGTATGGCTCCGCATCCCAGCCTCACTCATGGAAGAGACTCTGAGGGTTTTTTTGTCACTGTTCTTCAACTGCTTTTTGATGCTTTGGTGCTTTATTAAATCATTTCATATTCTCACCAGTCAGCTGCGGTTTCCTTTGCTCCAGTCGGATAGAAATCACAAATCAGCAAAACGCATCTCCCTCGGTGACAGTGCTCCAGGCTTTGCATGGCAGTGGCTCTTGGCCCTCGGTGCTACCACTCTTAGTGTTATTGCTCTTAGTGGCTCCCAGCCACCCCACTAGCTCCTCAGTGGCAGAGCCGGGTAGTTCCCTTCGTGGCTGTCTGGAGCTCTTCCACTAGCCTCTGTTGCCTCTCTGGGGTTCTCTGTTGGTCACTGTCAGCCACCACCGGGCAGCATCAGTCTACACTGATGGTCAATATTGGTAGTCTAGGCTGGTCTCTACTGCTGGTTATTGCTTATTTTCACTGGTTGCCAGTGGTCTCTGCTGCCAGTCTCTGGAACTCTTCAAGGGTAGTTGAGTGTTACCAGCTCCTTTTAATGTGACCTACTCAATCCACACTGCCCAAGATAAGGCTTGTGAGTAGACAGTAGGACCCTCTAAGGGAAGCCTTTGTTAGGACCTATGCTGAAGTACTTGGGAGGAAAAGCACCAGAGGGAGGCCTCCTCTTACTGACCCAAGAAGTGCAAGGGGGCTGCTTATATAGAGGGGCAGTGGATCCAAGCATACAGCTTTGTACATTTCACAGACCTGTTTGAGGACTTTCATAGTAATGACAGAGGGGGCTGATTCACCTGGAGGTTACAGAGAAGAGTCACCAGGTGTGACTGGAGGGCAGAGGTATCTGGGATAGGTCTGTGTTTCAAGCTTCCTGCAGCCAAGACAAAGATACCTGGCATGGCACTGGGGCACCCAGGACAGCTATAGCTGTCATAGTAACTTGGAAGGAAGCATTTGCTTGATCTACAGGCCCTGTATCTTGATGAAAATAGTGGGGCTGAAATCATGATGACACTGCTTTTCAGGAATCCCCAGAATAGCCAGCAGGACTGATCATGAACTCTTGGTGTTTAGAGATTTCAAGGCCAATCTCAACCTGTGATTTGTCAGGTGTGGTTTTCCAGCTGTTTCTCACAGAGGCAGCCTGGAATCCCAGAGTAAAAGAGAAGGATCCCAGCATCACCCAAGCCACAGCTCCTGTCAGTACAGCTTTAAAAGTGGCCACCAAAGTAACCCTAGGGTGGCAGGGAGACGCTGGGGTTGTCACTCCAGGCCATGCCTGAGGATGTGAGGGGAAGTGGAGAGGGGGAACGTGATGCCTGCCAATTCAATCTTGCCCTCTTCTGGCTGGCAAAGGGAAAAGGCCAAGGCAAGTCCTCTTTCTTTCTACTTCAATATGACACGAGGCTCTGTGGACCTCTGTGTTGGTGGGTAAGGCCCACGCCTGCGCTCTGCGAGCTCCTTGTGGGCGGCAGAAGCAGCACAAGAGCAGCCCCACGCTCTGTAGACCTCTGTTAGTGGGTGAGGCCTGCACCTGTGCTCCGCTGGCTCCTTGCAGACAAAGGAGTGGCACAGGGGCAGCCCAAGCTCCGTGGACCTCTTGGTGAGGAAGTGAGCCCTGCCCTCCCTTGACCAGCTGCCTGAGGACCCCGGAGCAGCAGCCTCTATCTGGCCACCATTGGGATCACTGCTGAGACCCATATGCTTTCCACTGACAGGCTGGAGATCCTGGTACTGAAGGCCACCATTCTCCCACCATCGCAGCTGTGGTTGGAGACATGTGCCCCACTAACTGCCTGGGGATCCTGGTCCCGGTAGTCCACTGGCCTCTACCATCCTGGGATAAGTCTGACACCCAGGAAGACTAGGGTCCCTAGAGACCTTCAGTGAGCTGCCTTGGAAGTATGTGGTTCAGCACTTTCCTTCTGACATCCAAAATGACAAGACATAGGAGCAAAATGCAATCTCAGAGCTCAACCCCACCCAGAACAAGTCCAAGGGACACTGACATAGGAGAACCTGGAAGTCACATACCTGAAATCTCTGAAATGATCACCACAGAAGTAAAGAAACAACTCCATAAGGCCGTAGAAGAAAGCAGATCAGAAATAATCTCCCAGGTAAAAAAAGAAATGACAACAATAATGAAAGAACTGCACACCACATCTAAAGAAGACACATATAAAAAAATAGATGAGCACAGGAAAATGATGGAAACATTAATTGAAAAATACAGAACTAGAATGCATGAAACAGATTCAAAGAGATATCCAGGAAACCAAAACTTCCATTGAAATCTGGAAAAACTGCTTAAATGAAGCCAAAGATGGACTACCAGATCTTGAAGACAGCATTGCAGCCAATGATCATGAAAGGAAAAATCTCTTAAAAATAACAAAGAGCCATGCAATATCAATTCAACAACTGCAAGATGATGCAAGGAGAAATAATATAAGATTAATAGGCATCAGTGAATCAGCAGGAGTCAATAGAAAAGACATAAAAAGAATATCTGCAGAAGTAATAGCAGAAAACTTTCCAAACATGGAAGAAGAATCTGACATACGTATAAATGAGGCATATAGAACCCCAACTAGCCATAGCCAAAATAAAATGACAACCAAACATACAATAATCAAGATCCCAGATATCCAGGAAAAGAACAGAATATTAAAAGCCATAGAGAAAAGAAACAGATCACCTACAAAGGAAAGCCCACCAGAATTATGGCAGATTTTGCAACATAAACCATCAAATTAAGAAGAGTTTGGAATGAAGTATTCCAGGTCCTAAAACAAAGTAATCTCCAACCCAGATTGATATATCCTGCAAAATTATCCTTCAAATTTAATGGAAAAATTAAATATTTCCATGACAAAGAACTGAAAAACTTCACAAGTGCCAAACCAACCCTACAAAGAGTACTAAAAGATATTCTAGAAAGAGATAGAAATGACCACAATTCCAAGAACAACAACAGAAAGGAACTACCTCATAGGGCAAGCAATTAAACAGAGAGTAAAAGTAGGAAACCAATCACAGGTAAATAACATGAGAAAGATAAGCCAACACACCTCAGTTATAACCATTAATGTAAACAGTCTTAATTCACCAATCAAAAGGAGTAGACTAAGGATATAGCTCAGTGGATATAGCTCATGCCTGGCAGGCACAAAGTCCTGAGTTCAATCCCCAGTACTGCCAAAAAAAGAAAAAAGAGTAGACTGGCAGAGTGGATCAAGAAACAAAATCCAACAATATGCTGTGTACAAGAAACACATTTAACTCAAAAGGAAGTTCATATATTAAAACTCAAAGGATAGAAAACAATCCTCCGTGCAACAGAACCCAGAAAAAAGTAGGGGTACTTATTCTATTTGCAGACAATGCAAACTTCAAACCAAGAATGATCAAAAGAGATGAAGAAGGTCACTACATACTTGTCAGGGGAAAACGTCAAGAGGAAGAAATAACAATCATAAATATGTATGCACCAGACATGGGAGCACCCAACTACATAAGACAAACCTTAGTAGACATAAAATCCAAACAGCTAATAACACTATTGTAATGGGGGACCTTAATACCCCATTGACACAAAGAGATAGGTCAACTGGACAAAAAGTCAGCAAAAAAATAACTCTCTCCCCAGCTCTGGCTGCCACCGCCACACTCTGGTGTTATTACAGCTGGTCTACTCCTAACTTGCTCCCGTTGGTCTCTTGCCTTTTTTATGTCCTCATTCAAACTGCGCAGCACCCTACAGACACAGAGAGCTCTCAAAGCACAAATGAACTCATGCCTGCTTTTGATTCCTCCTCTTTTGAAGATGAAAGTAATACATGAAGATGAAGAGCCCTGTAAACTGGCTTCTGCCAGACGTTCCAGCTTCATGTCATTCTGCCTCCCTCTCAGGAAAAACCAACCTTTCCATTCCTGTCTCAGCAGTTGTGAACTTGCTTTTATTTCTGTCTGGGATACCCATACCGTGTGAAGGCAGACAGGCAGGCATGCGCGTGCGCGCGCGCACGCGCACACACACACACACACACACACACACACACTTTTTCCTGGCTAATTTAAATGAATCAACATAATTACCTCACTCGGTATAGAGATGTGCACTTTATAATTATTCATTCCATATTTCTGCTTCTTACTGCACATTCCACCAGGATAGGGACTGGATGTTTCTTCCAGCCTCACACCTGGGCTAGGGCCTGGCTCCTGGGAAATGTTTAAAAATCATTTTAAATTAATAATTAGCTAGTAGACCAATGATTATTGTTTTTAATATCTTATAAACCCGGCTGGGCATGATGGAACATGCCTGTAATCCCTTCACTCGGGAGGCTGAGGCAGGAGGATCATTGCAAGTTCGAGATTAGCTTGGGCTACAAAGTGAGCCTAAAGCCAGCCTGAACTGCATAGTGAAACTCTGTCTCAAAAAAGGCAAAAAATATAAACCACCAGTCTATATTTTATTCCCCTAAGAGGTGGGTACTTTTTATTATTTTTAAAAAACTATTTATAGCTAGGCACATGGCATATAAGTTGATTTCTTCCCAGTCTCAGTGCTGGCACTGCCACTCTCAAGCGCCCCCAGGCAAGCCCTCGTCCCGTCATGCCGTATCCTGTGCGCATACCGGACATGAATGGATTTTCTGTTGAGATTTTTCTCCCTCCCTGATTCACTGCAACAAAGCTGTGGGCGGAGAAACACAAAAGGAACTGGACTCACCAAACCCACAAAACGGAATGCCCGCGTTGGTTCCCATCTTTGCATACATGGCTTCCAGAAATGCTTTGAAACTACCCTGCCACTTCTTCAGTCCAAACAAGCCTTCACTGCTGCTCCTAGCTGACACCCTCCCTGCCCAGAGTCTCTGCCCACGGCTCGTGTTCTCTCGTATCCTATCTCAGGAGTAAAATATCTGAGAATCAGTGGGCGGTGGGGAGAGCGCCAGCAATCCCCCTTTAAAGACATGCTCCAAGAAAAGCTTTAGCTGGCCCGCTGCCCTGCAGCCTGAAGTCTGGAGACAGGCAGGGGCTAATGGACACTGAACTTTAACTCAGAGGGTACATTGAAGGTATGGCAGAGCCGCAGGCAGAGTTTTGGAGCAATTAACTATGAAAGCAAGAGGTCCCCCGCTCACATGGTCAGACAAATCACGAGTGCATTCTCTTAGCTCATTATTATGCAGATAAGACAAGTAAGTATTGCAACTGTGGTACAATTAAAACTCCTATAATTAAGGAAGGTGGGGGTGGAGAGGAAAGGGCTCTGGTTGTACCAGAGGTTGTACAAAGAGCAATACACATACTCCCCATCAGATGGCAGCCTTCCCGCTTTATTCCGTTTGCCCAATTTTAGCTGAGAAATGACCCTCAACCTGCACACAAACTGCTCAGTCTTCCAGTACCTAAACACATTAGACTCAGAATATTAAAGAGGGTCAGAAATTTAGTGCAATTGTTTTTGTTGTTTGCTTTGTTTTTAGTTTTGCCGAATCTTACATTTACAGAAGAAAGAGGGTCCCCAAAGTCTATAAAGCTCAGGTTTACAAATTCTCTCACGTCAGCTTGTTTTTCTGTTATTTTATTCTGTCTCTGGACAAAAGCCACCCAAAGAATTATTTTGCAAAGAATTATGTTTCAGTTTCTAGAAAAATGTATAGGGCAGTATTATGATTTGTGTGGTTCTAAATAATTGGGGGAGAGATAAGAGAGGAAAGATTCTTCCATAAACGAAGTGTGGAATAGGCCAGTCACCTACTTTCTCTCTAATAATTATTTCTGAGCCTGGCTAGTCCTTGGCAAGGAGCAACCTGAAGTCTGGGCTCTTCACTGAGCTCTGTGCCCCACAAGCCTTGCATAATTCCTGCTGAAAGGAGAGATAAGGTAACCAGTTTCTTTGAGTAAATTAAAGTGGAACCCTGCAAACTGCTGGGTGGCTTTAGCCAAAGGACTTTCCTTTCAGGACCCTGATAACAAAAAAGAAGATCCTGAATTCATGCTATCATCTACACCTCAAAGCGCAAAGTATGCAAGAGACAGGCATCATAGAGCACCAGTAATGTGGAAGGAAGTGGCTCTTAAAGTGTGGGCTGAGGATCCTAATGGCACTTTCTTCCAACTACGTATCTGTACAAGAACATTCTTCATACAATTTAAACAAAGCAATCTATTACAAGAGAGTAAATGAAGAAGTGCATTTGAGAATCTATAAACCAAACATAAAAGAAATTTTCAAAAACAATGCCAATCTAAGGGGAGGAGATATAACTCAGCAGCACAGCACCTGCCTGGCAAGCGTGAGGTCCTGAGCTTGACTCCCAAGACCAAGAAAAAAAAAAAAGCATTTCTACTTCTAAGATGGGCATGGCAGCACACACCTGTAATCCCAGCACTCAGGAGGCTGAGGCAGGAGGATCGTTGCAAGTTTGAGATCCGCCTGGGCCATAAAATGAGCTCAAGGCCAGCCTGAACTGCATAGCAAGATACTGTCTCAAAAATACAAAAAAAAAAATTGCCATTCTATAAATGTCATCCATTCTGGAAAAGATAATTATTATGAATAAAAATATGTAATTTTTGGAATTTCTCATTCTTTATATATAATTCATATCTATTATATAATTGTTTTAATATTATTATATTAATAATTCTTTTATATAATTATTTTTAATATATTAACAAATAAGTACCTGAATTTATTCAGTAATAATTTCTAATGTCAGGTAACTATCAAAATATCTCACATAATCAAAAGTTCTTGAAGGTTGTCATTTTTAAGAGTGTAAAAGGGTTCTGGGGCCAAAACATTGGAGAACTTCTGCTATAGCATTTAATCAATCTCTTTTATTGTTTTATTTATATTTCATTTTCACAAGCTGAAAGTTGTGTATCCATGGAGTTCATCTCAGCATTATTGGGAGGAGCCAACCCTGGCACCCCAGGGACATGGAGAACCCTGCCCCATCGTCTCTCACTGATGGAGGAAGCCACCCACTCATGCCAGGCAGAATCTAAACCCCTAGATCTTGCCCACTGGCCACAACCACCCTTGAACTCAAAGTCCCTTGTGCGTTTTCTTTCCTCTTGACACCAGGCAGCAGAGGAACGGAACAGCCAACAAACCTGATCATAGATGAGGCCATCTACCAACATTGGCAAGGACATGCCTTGGATGGAAGCATTGGCACAGGCTGGGGCGTAGGGACAGAGGGGAGTCTGGACTGGGAGGGACAACTCACAAACCCACAGGCCATAAACCTAGGTTGAGAAAGTTGTGATTTGCTGGATTCCAAGACTGCACATCCTGGAAAGAAAACACTCATTCAAAAGCACACACACAAAAAGGAACTTTTTTAAGTGACCCAGCCCTGTGTGTGTGTGTGTGTGTGTGTGTGTGTGTGTGCGTGTGTGTGAGTGTGTGAGTGTGAGATTGGGCTGGAATTTGCCATCTCAGAATGGTGAGATTACAAGTGACCACCCCTCGGCCCCAGCTTCATATATTTTTTAACACAGCATTTTAAAATTTTCAGGGGTGGGTGCCTGGGGCTCCCCTAGGTCACATACACTGGGAGAAAAGAAGCCATTGTCCTTTTCCATTTAACAGGCCAAAGGGCTTCCCAACTTTGAGCAGCCACTTCCTCCTGCTGACCTCAACAAAAGTTGCCATCTCTAGCGCCTCTGGGAACAAGCCTTGACAAATGGCAGCTCTGTACCAGCGTACACGGCACTTGCTGCAGCTGCCGTCACTGCAGCTTATGGAGCAGCACCCCACAGGAAGCTCCAGAACTGGACTCGACAAGGGGGCTTTGTGAAGGAAACAACAGCGCTGCTCCCTGTGTGCAGGAGGCCCTCCAGCCCCCTCTCCTGCACTGCCCCTCCACGCACACACATGCACCCACACACGTGCACACACAGAGAATGGATTTGGGTTTGCTTCCTAGGCTTAAGTGAACTCACTCATAAACACTGCTCCTGGGGTTTTGACGTGAAACGTGTTGCTGAGGAGGCCTTATGCATCCTGGCATCCTTGTTGTCACCCACCAACTAGGTGCTAGTCACATCTTTCCTGAGAGCACAAAGGTTAATTCCTCTCTGAATGCCAAAGGTGCCCATCACTCTGTTCGAGACTGCCAGGACTGACAAGTTGGGCCAGGAGAGGACCCCATAGTTAAGGAGATGAGTGTATTCAAGCTATTGCAACAGGTAGAGCACTCACTGATGCAGAGGAAGGGCTCAGAGACACAGGGGGGCTGGGCTTGCATAGATGCGAGTGTAGGGGTGGATGGCAAGGAGACATGGACAGGTCGGAGGTGAAGGGTGGGATCTGCTGAACCCAGACACAGCCTGGTCCTTTGCTTTCTCTATGTGCCACTTGAGCACAGGGCTCAAATAAAATTCAGCACAGTCAGAAGATTACCAAACCCTGGCTCCCCGTGTAGCTGGGCAGGGAGGAAATGTGCACCGAGGGCAGGACCCCATTCGCCTGTAGGGGGCGTGGGTCCGGAGACAGCTGCAGGGACCATGGCAGAATGGGAAGGGATGAAACAGACACCTTGCCTTGTGCTCTTTTGACTGAAATTTCACTCTTCAAATTCAGAAATCTTTTCCTTCTCCTATGATATTTTTTTCTCCCTCTTTCTCAAATGACAGGAGAGTGAAGATATGGTTGAAAGGAAATGGGTTTAATTTTTTTTTAATCCTCCCAAACACATAGGGCTCTTTTCCAAATTTTGGAAGCTTCGAGAAGATTCTGGCCAAATAGCTAGGGTTCCTTAAGGATGACTTTTGAAAAGAAAAAACATGAAGATGTTAAATAATTACAGTTACAACAGAAAGTTATAATTTTCCTCGGCAGTAAGAATAGCCTGTTCTGGGCTGGAGGTATAGCTCAGTGGTGTAAGTGCTTGCCCACTAAGCACTAAGGCCCTGAGTTCGATCCCCGGTCCCGGAAAAAAAAAAAAAAAAAAGAATAGCCTGTTCCCTAGTGTCTTCTTTGATAAAGACAGGCCTTTCCCGGCCCTTCTCCTCAACCTACCCAGCCAGATGCATGGATTTTTTTCCATTCACAGGACACAGGGGCTCTGGTGGGAGAAAGAAGGAACTGTTTCTCCCATTAGTGACTCTTTCCATCTCTCTGGGGCGGCGGGTTTGTGCTGCTGGCGGCAGATAAAACAATCGGGGTGAGCGCTGCTTTGGAAACCGGGGGAAGGTTGCTGGTTTTCCGTCTGGAGTCACAAGGCTCTTGGTAGCAGGGCCAGATGGAACCACGATCTGTCTGTGGAGACAAAGCCTCCCTTGAAACTGGTCGTGCCAAGAATATGAGGTTCTGACAACACCATGCCAAGAGATAAGCGACTAAAATTGCTTATGAGATGCAAGGGCACATTGCTCTGACACTGGGGAACTAAGGCCTGCGTGTAACTCAGCAAGGAGTTTCCTTGAGCAGTAACCCTTTGCACTTGAACCAGGGACATTAGAAAAATGACTCAGTCAGCTGGTCTCCATCCTCTTCAGTCGCTCTCTGCTGGGGGTGAACGTGCTTCCTTAACACACCAGAGCAATATTGGGGCTGAAATTACCATAAAGAATTTCCTAAATGCTGAGTGTTCCTGTCAACACCATTAATGAACATCCTCTAAGCTGAGCTTAAGCCAAATTCCAAGGTATAATTAGAAATACTGAACAATGGTGTAATGTAGACTACAATTTGCTAGATCCCAGATTTCCCAGAGCACAGCAGATGAAAATCATCCGTCACAGCCTGCTTCCTAAGTCCTTCCTTCCAGGAAAGCTCTTTATGTCACCTAATAAAGCCAAAAAAGGAACAACGTCTCGGTCCTCAAAGTGGCCTTCCAACCAGAGATCAGTGAACAGGCAGTGGGTCCTGGATCAACTCATCCTGTCTTCAGAGCCTTAATTTTCTCTTCTATAAAATGAAGCTGTTGGGTATGGATTGGTGGGTTTCGAGTTTTTTAAGCAGTGGAACCTTTTGTTTTTCAAAAAGTGATAACACTGTCATGGACCTCAACTTGTGACTATCTTTATGTCACTGGAGCAAGGACAATAAGCACACCGCTAAGCAGGCTACTAGAGGGAACTCCCCAGGTAGACTATTGATTTCCATGTGTTGGATCATTGCCTTCAAGCATTAAGTGCTTGATAAATGTTGTTTAGGGAAACTTGTGCTTCAGTGGAAAACAGAGAATCGTTGAATCACGTCCCTCCAGTTAGGGGACTGTGATGCTATGAGGGCTATGGGTCTTTCACTGCCTTTGAGCTGTTTTACAAATCTGCAGACCAGATAACTGATAGCATTACAAATGACTCTTGTTTGTAAGTATATCAACAACTGTGTCCTAGGGAGGTTTGTTTGACTTTCCTCTCTCTGACCCAAGAGAACAGCCAGTTCCCAGACCAGCCATGACATATGACAGTTTGACCTACGATTCTGTGTTTCACGCATAGTGTAAATGACTGTGCTAATGCAAGATACCTTCATTAGAAGCTGCACTTAAAATTCTGATCTTATTCAGGCTTGTATTATGTAGTGGGGTATTCTCTCTTGGGCTGGGCAGCAGAAATGAGTCTTAGCTCCTGGAAGGTTTACAATCACCAGGGGGCACAGAAAATACCCCGCAGCAGCCTGCATTGCCAAAGTTACTTGGATACTGCATTTTGAGTCTTCACGTCTTACTTACCACATCTGAAAATCCCTATTTCTGATGTGCATGCATCCGTTCTGTTTCATATTTTCAGGACAATCTTCAATAAGTTACATGTGATAGACAACAGTCTATTATCAAATAAGCTTTTTTGAGATACTTTTGACCAACTGTAGGCTAACATAAGTGTTCTGAGCATGTTTAAGGTAGGCCAGATTAAGCAAGAATGTTTGATACATTAGGTGTAGTAAATGCAGTTGAGGGCTGGTCATGGTAGTACACATCTGTACTCCCAGCTGCTCAGGAGGCTAAGGAAGGAGGATCACAAGTTCAAGGCCTGCATGAGGAACTTAGTGAGACCCTGCCTCCCAAAAAAAAAAAGATTTTTTTTGTACTTATAATGGATTTATCAAGATGTAACACCATCATAAGTCAAGGAGCATCTGTATTTGTAAATTTATCTCAACACTGCTTTACTCCATATAAACGTATACGTTTTTGACTTCTCATTTGAACTGACTCTACTTTCTTAATAGATTTCACTAATGATAGACTAAGTAAAATCCTTAATATGTTCATCTTCTGTTAGAATGTCAAGACTTTAGATTTCTTTGAAAATCACCTTCACTTAAAAATGTATTTTTCTTTTTTTAATTAAATGGGTTTACTAGTATATTTAGGTACATTTAATGATCACATTCATCACAGAGAATCTGCACCTGTATATGATAGAGCTTGATCCTTTTCCCCATTCACCACCCCTCCCTTCAACCCCTCTTCCTCTCCTCATTTTAAAAAGCTTTGTTTCCATTTTTCCCTTCTTTTTTCATTCTTTCCTTTTCCCTTCCTTCTTTTCCCCCTACCCCCTCCCTCATTCCCCTTCCCATTTGAACATTTTCTCCCTATTTCACATTATAAGCTAGGCAGAGTGGCACAGGCCTGTAATTCTAGCCCTCTAGGTGGCTGAGACAGAAGAATCACAGGTTTGAGTTCCTCCTGGGCAACTTTGTGAGACCCTATCTCCAAACCCCCAAAAAATGACCAAAGAGGTGGCTCAGTGATACAGCACCCCCGGGTTCAATCTGCCACAAAAGAGAGAGAATTTGGTTATTTTTTGAAATTCTGTTCTCTCCAATAGCACTTATAATTGACTTTAAAATTATAATTTTATAAGAAGGCCTTCAGAATAGCAACACAGCCCCTGGGAAGAACAAGTCTGAGGGAAACCAGCAAGGCAGCTGGCATGAAAGGGAGACAGTTAACCCAACTTGAGAGAAAAGGTCTGAGAAGCCCCCTGGCAGGAGGTGAAGGAAACGACAAAAGAAAAAAGACACCAACCCCACAGCCCATCAGGGAGAAAGTGGAGTAAGTGTTCTGACCTCACCCTTTTCCTGCCACCCTGGGCCAAACTTACCCTGACCAAGAGAGTGTGGACTTGCTGGAGGTGACTCAGAAGGACCAGAGCAGGGTATCATTCAGACAGACAATAGGTGGCCGGGGTGAGAATGAGACCACCCACAACGCTGTCTACCTAAATCTTTTCACTGTTATTCCAGAAGACTCTACTCCAGGAGGCAAGAGTTGGAAGTGACTGCCATCCACCCAGGAACTTCCTGAATGGCACATTCTCCCTTCAGTAGGAGACACCCAAAGGCAGTTTACACCCTGTCTTGGTTATTTTTTTCTCATTGCTGAGATGGAATACCCAATGCCCAAAGTGAAGGAAAGAAAGGTTTATTTAGCTTACAGTTTGTGGAGGTTTTAGTCCATAGTTGGCTAGTTTTGAGGCAGAGTCCGAGGGCTACAGTTTATGGCAGCAGAGCATAGCAAAAACAACCAGCAGAAGGGAGGAATGGCTGTAAGCAGCCTCTTCTCTTCCCTTATATTGCAAACAGGCTACTCCCACCCAGGGGGCATGTAACTCTCACACAATCTCCATGCCTTCCTCTTCCACAGGCTTAGGATGTATATAAAGCAAGCACCCTGGCTTCCTGCTGAATCACTCAGCCAAACCTACAGACTCATCAAGTTGACACAATGTATCAACCATAACACACCCCAAAGATCTTCCAATCCCTTAGCTGGAAATCCTCACCACAACCCTCACCAATTCTCAGACAGCAAGCCCCCTCCACGCTGAGAGACACTTCATACCACAGGTCAAAGTCCCCATCAGTCTTCCAGTTTTCCTCTGCAGTGGGAAGCCACTGAGCCACACGATAAATTTGACCTGGCCTTAGCAACAGGTTGCTCTGGTGACACTGGAGACAGAAGGGAAATCTATTTGGAGGCACCCATGTGTGTGTGAGCTGGAAGTTTCTGGGGAGGGGGAGGTAGATTCTTCATTGCTCAAGTGCAGTGGGATGATGGCATAAGTATTCTTTCTTTTTCCTATGAAGACACAAAATCCAGAGTGTTGGGGCTGGAAGGAGCCCAGAAATGGTATCACCCTGCTTCCTTTATGGATTAAGTCATCAGAGGGAGGTCAGCCAGGGGCTGGGGTGGAGACTCAAGTCCTCAGCTCTGGGGCAGGGTCCTGCATGTGCTCATCCTGTTGCCTGCTTGTTTATGTTTCAGTGACCATTTGCAGCACCCTGGGCACTGTGCCATGTGGCAAGTGTTCAGAAAGGGCTCACAGTTCTTAGACTTGTGCACTTTTTTACTTTCCATCCATCCTTCTGTACAAAGCAGGTCCTGGGCTCCTGAGCTCTCTCCCGAAAACAGCAGCAGAATGACAGAAAGCTAAAACTAGTCTGTGAGAACTCCCAGCTCCCAAGCTCTGTGGTCTCAACACGTGGGAAGAAAAGAAGACAAGGACACAGTGACCAAGGAAAGGCTTCTTCTGGGTCTGAGTTGGAGGAGAGAAGACAGAAAAGAGGATGAGTCCCAAGAAGAACTTGCCGTGCTCTGGGGCAAAGCTCCAGGGCTGCCCACTGTAGATCTCCAAGAGGGAGAACCTGAACCTGTGTGGACAGGAACCCAAGGGGCGCAAAGTCTCTGCGATATGAGCCAGCAGAGTGCCCTTGCCTTCCTAGGGCCCCAAGGACAAGTCTGAGGGGCATCCAAGGAGTGACCAACAACCAGAACCAAATGCTCTGGCAGCACTAGGGTCTTGGCACCATTTAGAACTTGGCACTCTAAAACAAACCATGGGAGCTGCTGCTGCAGATCAGAGGGGCTGACAGCAGAATGAAGGAGATGCCAGAATTTCTCCCCAAAACTGGGTCAAAAGGATAGGGCTGTCCCTCCTGACCAGCACTGGGAGTGGCCTCTCCAGAAATGGGGGCAGCTCACCCTCCAAAACATTGTGGTCTTAGGGAAAAGAAGAAAGCTTTTTTTGTGTGTATGGTCCTTAACAAAGAGCACCGGGCAATGGATGTTGGGTGAGAGATGCCAATAGTGATTTTAAAATTACCCACTATCTTCCCAGTAAATGAAGTATTTTCTGAGTGACTCAAAGAATGCTTCTTTTCTCCTGGCACAGGAAGGCATCAACCATATAAGCATGTTTGCTCCTGTTTTCAGAAACAGAAGAGAATGCCCTTCTTACATCTGCTGTTTTAAAGTGTCTTTAGCTCAAAAGTGTCCTTAGAGCAAAAGAATATACAGAGGGTGTTCTGCCACCTTTCCCCAGGAACAAGGGCCAGAGGCAGGTGGGGCAGGCAAGTCTGCCCAGGAAGAGGCAGGAAGCAAGTACAGTCTCACTTCCTCTCTCCAGTCTCTGGCTTCCTGGCCTCTGCTGCTGCCAGCCAGGTCTTAGAATCCAGTCTCTCCTGCAGCCCAAGAGAGCAGCCTTTCAACAGTGGAAAGGAAGGGAGGAATGACTCAAGAAGGATAAAGAGTTTAAGAGAGGAAACAGAGGCAAGTAGACAGCGTAGAGATTGGTAGGGAAAGGAAATCGGAGGGGGAGAAAAAGAAAACGAGTGATTAATTGTGATCTTGTGGCTTTGAGGCCGAGGGCTCTTTTGGGCCTGCACTCGTGCCCTGAAGCCTGTCACAAGGTCAGGAGGACTGTTTGTTTGCTATCCTCTCATGTTAATGTGGGTCCTCAGATCTAGACTTGCAGAGACACCCCCCAAAGGAAATATTCTACCTTCCACCTTGTGATGATGCAGTAGGGATTTCAGCAGACATCCAGTGCCTTG